>DWDX01002750.1:0-14510 GCA_018245675.1 Agara michaeli
ACCGTCGCCAATGCACATGTACCACACCAGAGGAGATGCGAATCGTTTTTGTTTGGAAAAGCTCGGTTTTTGTGGGTTTTTTTTTTTAAATTTATTAAAGGACTTTACAACAAACAACACACACATTACAACAAACAAAAAAAAAACAACAAAACACAACAAAAACAAAAAATTAAAATTAAACTTTAGATAGAGCTAAGTGGGTTAAATATTGGTATTATTCAATTTTTTCTAGCTCCTAGTCGGTTGTGATGATTCTTATATACGGGTACTCAAAAATAACCAATTTGTGAGTGAACTCACCGAGACGGCTCCCGTTACCTGTCTCTCCCAAATCAGCGAAGTGAGATTTGCATATGGTTTGGCGAACGGGACCATAGGCGTGTACGAGGAGGGAATACGCCTATGGAGAGTTAAAGTATGTACTTTTTGTATGTACTTTGATTATAATATCAATAACCCGGTTACCACGCGTTTTGTGTTGGCAAATATATATATTGACAACAAACATTAATCTTTGCTGTATGTATTGTATGTATCATGTTTATTTACATATTTAATAAAACGTAACATCGCGCCTTAAGGGGTAGGCAGAGGAGTGTAGTACACCCCCACATTTCACCAGATACGTTTAAGTCCCATATATTTAATGTACCTTAAATAGTCTTTGGGAGGCGTTTTTTCGGCAATTCGAGTTGAAATTTTTTAAATAATACAATTGTAGGTATTATAAAGATTTATGGAAACTACTGCATTCATATTTTAAATATTTAACGTACCGATTCTGGCAGGCATAAATTTGGTAGTTTGAATTTTTTTTTTCCAAACACAGTCAAAACAGAACGCAATCGCACTGCAAGTGTCCGGCGAGAGCCTGGCGTGTTGTTGGGCCAACGGTCGGATTGACTGGCGTGACGCCGCCGGTCGTGTGGTCAGACGGGTGCAGCTGAAATCTGGTGCCGCTGCCATGTTGCTAGCAGACTACCGCTCTACGGGCGCCCCGGATCTCGTCGCGATATCTGATCGAGGCGAAGGTACCATTTTATTAAAAGTAATCTTCTGTTGTGTATAATTTGGCCAGATCAATGAAACCATCTCTTCGTGGTTCTTTACATCTGGCTAATCGTATTTTATATCTTTTATCATATTACGTTACACTATTTGTTTTTTGTGCGCATTTATGAGAACCATAGGTTAGTTTTAGTATTAATTAAGCATAGTTTTATAACGGTTTGGTTTTAAATTCTGTTTCTTAAAGAAATGGACTAAGCCCAAAACCGTTAATTTTATTTGAAAAGTCCAAAAACCGTATTAGAAAAAAAGCCATCGCTCCCACCCTACTATTAAGCTCGAAGGACCACGACTATTGAAATACTATGACGCATTGAAATGAAATGTAGCGTTCAATGGACATGACTTTAATAGTTTTAGGATATTCTCCACACCAAGAGAAAAGTGGATTCAATATTACTTCAAAGAAGCTTCCATCCGAGGAGGATCGTTTAGCTATTACGGAGTTATTGAACAAGAAGCAGGCATTGATGGTAGAGTTACAGCATTACGAAGCCAATGCCGCGAGTGGTAATACGAGCTTGGAAATTGGCGACCGACCAGCCACCGCCATGCCAACCAACACGCGGTTACATGTTGCCATCACAGCAGACTCTGATGAGGTAAGACAATACAATGCAATATATATGTGGAGAGAAAACTTATGCTTGTTAATTTATTTTAAAGTGTAATATATAATAATAATATAATTACGTTGTATTTTGTGACAGGGTTGCTTAGATCTCGCAGTGTCAACTAACAATGAAACTGTGGTGCGGGCAGCGTTGGTGCTGGCAGAGGGCGTGTTCGAGACTGGGGAGACTCTGGCTCGCCACCCGTCGGTTTCGCAGCTTCGGTCCATTCTCCATATACCGCTCAAACCCCCAAGGGATGTACCAATCGATGTGCATATCAAGGTTTGCTCAGTTTTAAGTCTGATTTCAATTTACTAATCATGATAACTCTGGCTGAAAAACGTTGGCGTTGGGTTGTTTTTTGTTAAGAAAAAAGTATCCGGCTATGCAAATTCTTTCAGTTTTGTGTTTTATCAATGTAAAATATCCTTTTAGGACCGAGTTGGACACCTACCTTAATAAACACCACCACACTAGTTACATGCGCAGGTACAGATGGCGTTATTGTTTCAGCAACTGAATGGCTTCAGGTCCATTGTGCCAGCTACCTTAATGTTCTAACAGGTTCATAATATAGCAGGAGTCATAATTTTACTTAGCCTAGTGATGACTTATTTGATGTTACAAGTATAATTGGTCACCAATTTAACCTACAATGAGTCATCATTACATCTTTTGTACAGAAGAGTACAAGAGTAACGTTCCTTCATGTTGAAATCAAGCCGCTCAATGGCCATCTTTTTTTCTTATAAATCTATAAACAATATTTTTTTCAGCTTCCAAGTCGAACTTATGCAGTATTTATTACATATACTAAACAGAAATATGGACACTGCCAATTAGTTTAAAGCATAAATCGCTGCATTTGATTATTGTTAAGCTCAGACAGTTTCTTTTCTTTCAGGCTTTGGTTGGATATCAAGATAGCGAGCAGTTCCATATATTTGAGCTCACAAAGCATTTGCCAAGGTTCGCAATGTACACACCAGCTCCATCGAGCCTAACATGGTCCAAGGCCGACAGTTATGTTATGTTCAAGATAACGGAGAGGATTCAAAGGATCTGCATGTGGATTAATCAGAATTTCCTAGTGGAGCAAGAGATGGTGCAAGAACAGGAGGATACTAAAGAGTTAAACATAAGTTTCGCTTGTTTACGAGATAAGTCTCGGCTAGATATGTCGTTTGGGGATGGGCAAGTGAAGTTCATTACACCAGATATTAGGCTGGCTGGGGACCTCACACAAAGTCTGGCTATCTATTTGAATTTGTCTGACTTGCAGGTTAGTTTCAATATTAAAAAAATAAATTTCCATAATCAATGAAATCAACATGAATAAAAATCAATTTATACTTATATTATATTTTCTTATAATGAAGAGTTTAAATAACCAGATCATCATCATATCACTGACCGTACAATTCAACAAAACCGACACACTTCACGGGGTTGAAGAAGAACATGTTGTTGTGGGGTGGCTCCCTTTGACTGACCGCTTTCACCACCTCTTGAGCTATTACACCACCAACAACAGCGGCAGCTCCCGATACTATACCGAATACATCCGTTAACAGTGCATCAGTTATAAAGTTTGCTGGAAGGGACAACTCCTTGACGAGATCGTTGCGCATTTTGAGCAGCACCAAAGTATCCTCCTTCCTTTTCGCGGGGTCCGGATTTCGGTTGTACTCATCTCTGAAACGCAGTAGGATCTTCATGACGCAATAAGACGGGTCCCCGCGGCGCAGTCGCGATCGTAGTTCAGGTTTCGTCCAGTCCGCTGACAGAGCGTTCTGTAGAGGCACGTAGATAGCTCGACGCTTCACCGTAATACTGACGGTCCCACTCGTGGTCTTCTGATCGTCGTCAGGCCCACGTTTGACTGCTTTATGCTGAACTATTTCCTCGGAGTACTCGTGATCTACCAAGTCGGCGAACATATAACCGAACATGCCCCAAACATCACCGCATAGAAACTTCTTTGAATTGTCGCGGCAAATATTGTTGATGCGTTCCAACTGTTCCTGTTTCAAACCTGTCGCGCATACTATGTCAAAGGCGGCGAAATAGCTTTCGGGCAGATCATCAACTTGCTTGGTCTCAGCGGTAATTTCAACCATAGGGTTCAACGCCCTCGCCCTCTGGAGCGACGTTTCCGCTCTATTTTCGCCGATTTTGTCAGGCGGCGCCAAAAACTGCGAGTAAAGATCTGTTTCGTTTAACTTCTCGTTGTCCAATAAACAAACACTTTTAACTCCTGATAAAATTATGTTTTTCGCTATTTCGGCGCCTAGACCGGACATGCCGATGATCAAAACCTTGGATGCACGTAAGCGTTTCTGTGAATCCAATCCCCATAACCTAATTTGACGGTCATACTGTTCAGCTTCGGCTTCGGAAAGTTCAATATCATTGTTTTCCACCATTATTATCAGAGATTTTCAACTAAACGTTCGTAACAAAAATAAACTTCCTCTTTCAACTTTTTGACAGATTTGACACAGGTGACAGTTACCCACGCTGGCGTGACCATTGACAATATAGACGTTCTATACATAATGTTTTTTCTAACGTTCTGCAATTAATGTATTAAGTTTTTAAACTGTTTTTGAGGACAATTATGGGATAAGCATAATTAGGTTGTTTCTCACTTATAAACCCAGCACCCGAAGAAAACCGCCTCGCCATCGTGTGCTTTAAATAGATGTCTTATATGGGCCCTGTACTCTCACGGAATTTCTCGACTCTGTTTGATGCTAGCTCTTATAAATCATAAAGACTAATGTTGATGATTAGCTATTTTTATATTATTTCAGTCAATAGCTCAATTTCCGGACGCCGAAAAGAAACTTCGAGATGAAATGAGCAATGCAGCTGAAATTGGAGAAACCAGATCTAGATTGGCAGCGGAAACTGCTGAAAAAGCGCAGTTGATTACTGCATTACTACCGGCCGCTCAAGATGCAGCTTCTTATGACTTGTACGAAAATACTCATATCTCTTACAGGACTATTAAATAATCTTTATAATTACGTGCCTACTCGTGTAATGCCGAGTAGGTGGCGAGTAGATAAAATAACGTCACAGTTTATAAAGGTCAATCTAACAACACGACTCTTTCTAAACGGAGCAGTATTTTTAAGCAACATATTATTACTTTCTTCGCTATTTTAATGACTATAGCTAGAACCTTCTCACTCGGTCTCGTAATCAAGTCCAGCGTGGAGCAATAACGGTCGAAAAAAAATGTTATAGAGGTTTTCATTCTTTTTTTGTTTATCAGGAAGGAGATGATTAAACGCTATAAAGAAGTAATCATGTTGAACGAGGAGCTGTTGACTAGTTGCCACGTGCGGCGCGCCACTCAGGATCAAGCTGTAGCTTCTTTGAAAAATCTTCACAAAATACTACAGCAAGCCGCTAGATTAAGAGGTATAATATTTATACTGTATGCAATCGTCGTTTAAAACAATTTGCATAATGTTGTTAATGCTATTTGTTGTTTTAATTTATTAACAGAATTTAGTATTTACATAATAAATGGAATAGAATCACAGCAAAAAATTTATTAACATAATTTCCTCATGCACTAATATCTTAAAAATACCTTTTATGTAATTTCAATACTTCTAAAAATAAATTTTTTCACTTTCATTTTTAGTCGGAAAATACAGCAAAGCTGTTGTAGCCGCGTGCAGGGAAGCAGTTCGTACGAACAATACAGATGCTCTCATCAAGATACTGCAAGTTGGAGATTCATAGGAAAAAAATAATGTTATTGCAGACAATTTATTTATTATCATGAATAAAAAAGTATTTACACAATTTCAACTTAGCATTATATGAAGTTATCAGTCAATCAAAGTGTATGTCAATTTAAAATTGTCAAATCTTAACACTTAACTATCCTAATAATAAGTAATAATGTAATATGTAAAAAGGGCACTTGGTGAAATAGTTCATTGTAGCATTTTGGATCTTAGACCCAATAAAATGTAGTTCATATCAAAACTATAAAATAATTTGTGTAAATTCACTTGACAACCGAGTAATTGACATTAAAACTTTAACAGGTCACAGCATCACACGTTTTCTTAACTCCTAAAACCCTCGTTAAATGTAACAAATGTTTTGTAATGAATAGTTGAGAAATGAATAAATAGACATAATATAACAACAAACAAAATAGCTTATCATTTGACATCTTTTCTGTTACGTGACAATAGTTCGTTCGATACACAAACAAATAGTGCAACAAATTATTACACCCTCTTGGAACTGCTTTCTGTGTAGATTAAGGCTTTGGTGGACTAAGCGGTGGGCTATTTCAGTCACTCTCCATCCTCACTTCCTCGGTTACACAGTAATTTCTTTAGTTGCATAATGCACGTCGTCTGCGCTAACGTTCAATAGCAAGCGAGGTTCAGAAGGCTTTGGTTCCAGCAACAGCAGCTTGCTGGCAGCCAGACGCGCGCAGAGGGCCTGCGCCTGCGAGGAGGTGGGCGCCCGGACGCTGGCGGTGCGGTACGGGCGGCCGTCGAGGGCGACTATAGCGGCTGCGGTGGCCAACGCACGAGAGAGCGTCGTTTCATCTGAGCCCGTTCTCTCCGCCTGAAACGTGATAGATAATTTAACAATTCAATTAATAGCCTGCAGGAAGATTTTCTTTATTGGGGTGCATGAATCTTTTTGCATACAGTTTGTTTATTTTTAATGGAGAATGGAGACCAACACTAGGTAGTTAGTTATACACAAGATTCTATCGAGGAGTGGCATTAAGCGGTTGGTAATAATTGAAAGTATTTTAAAATGATTTAACATATGTAACTTAATAGTACAAACTGGAATAGAATATATTGTTATGGTAAAAAATAAGGACACTGCCTAATATTTATGACAATGTTGTGTACTGAAGGAAATCAATTTGATTAATAAATGAAAAAAAAAAACATACCTCAGCAGCCACAGCTCTGAGCATGAGTCTTTCAGCGGGGGAGCAGTTTCGTATGGCGCGCACGGCGGCGCTGGAGGCCGCCTCGCCCAGCGCCTGTTGCACCTCGCGCAGCCCGGCGCCCGCGGGGCCCGCCAGCTCCAGCGCACGGCTGCACAGCGCCAGCGCTCGACGGGCATCACCGGACACTGCTGCTACCTTCCTGTACACCGAGATTATTACATGCTATATACTAAACACCAACAGATTCACACAGCAGACATAAATAAATACGGTACCTAAGTAAATTCCAAACTTTATGTCTACATAAAGCACCTACTACATCTATACAACTAACATATTGAAATAACTGTAAACAACCATACCATCCCAAATTTAATGGAACTTGAGTTTTGTTTCTTTCTTTCTCTCTCTCCTGTGCACTGTTCTGTTTTTAGTACATGCATACTCTATCTTTTTAAATAACATACACTAACTAATAAGAATTGAAGACAGTATTGTAAACATTTACCTAGCAATCAGTTGTACAGCGTCCGGTGTTACATTCTTGCCAGCCAGTCTCGCCGCCACGATGCTCATCAGCTGCGTGTGCGTGTACGGTGGGAACGTGAGCCGCGTGAGGCCCAGTCTGGAGGCCACGCGCGCGGCGAGCGCCCGCTCGGGCAGGTCCATCGTGTTGGCAACGGCCAGCACCGTGAGTAGGGCTGTTCTGTGTGTGGCCCACTCCATTATGCTGTAGAGGACATCTTGTCGCCTATTGCACAGCGCATCCAACTGAAATATTCAATGATTTGGCGTTGACTCAATTAGTAGCGAGATCTCGGTTGTTAGTGTGATTCTGGCCTGGCATTTTGTACAAATTAAGACTGTGGCTGTGTGCAAATGCACACATATTTTCACCATACTTATTTAGAATTACCTATCTACGGATGAATATAGAAATTTATATGTCATATTTATTTGCTGTCCATTTAACGTAACTAATAGGCTATGATTAATTAGAAATCAGTTGTGGCTTGTACAAAGATTTTCGTTTTCATTATCATCAATATGTGTCATATCCATATTGGCAATGAAACTGCACCTTCTTGGTTTTGTTAAGGGGGTAGAGGAAACAGAATAAATAGTTACTAGAGAGTTTAACTCGCATTCAATGTGGTGTCTACAAATAATCACTGGAGATTGAATAAGCAATACATATAATAATAATCTAACATAATATAATATAATTTCATTATGCCCTTTAAATTCCTAGGTCTGCTTGAAAATATCTCTTTAGAAGATAAGCAGTGGCTAAGTACAAAATGTAACATGTTCGTTTCTGTAAAATTTCCAGTGTACTAAAACTGTTAAATAAATAAATAAATAAATAATATCTAATATCTACAATGATCATACCTCATCGACGACTAATACAGTGGGAGTCCTCCTCGGTCCGGGGTTTGTGAAACGTTTCTCCAGCAGCGAGCAAGCCTGCTCCCACACCACCGATTTATCTGAATGGATAAATTACTCTCATAAGTACATAGATAAACATAATCACACATTTTTCCGATAGATTCAGGCCACTAAGGATTTAATCTAATTACAGACCCGACAGAATTCTTTCGGCACTTTTTCTTACATAGAAGTCGTCATGGACAAATGTATCCAACCTTTAATAGCACTACAGAAGAAGAGTTGTTAGTTTTGTTACTATTTGTCTGTGTGAGTACAGTTATTAACTATTAATTATCCGTCATCATTAATTAAGTTCAATACAAACAAACAAATCTTTGATCTTTATAATATTAGTGAAGATTTAAATATGGATGTAGAAATATATATACTAATACTCATTGAACTCTTTATCGATGTAAAAACAACAATCTTACCAGTGAGTTGCTTATAAATTTGAACGTAAGCTTGTCTCGGCTCAGCTATCCTCATCCCGTTGACTTCGACAAGCTGAAAGTCCGGCAAGTCAACCTCCTCTTTCAAAACCTTGAGTGCCGAGTTCACCGTTGCTGTCTTACCGGTGCCCGGGACTCCCGATATGTACATGCACCTGTGAAAAATGCATGTGTTTTTGGTCTATTATGTAATACCTCATTCAATTGCAATCAACCTGTGTATCCACCTAATATAACAAAGCTTTTCTTTATATTAACATTTTTAGCTCCAAAGGCTTGCCCCGTCCGTGCCTTTTTAACCGACTTCAAAAAAGGAGGAGGTTCTAAATTTGTCTGTATTTTTTTTTTAATATTTTTTTTTCAGTTTAGCAATTTGTAATTTCTTTTTCCACTGTCTCCATTCATCCTTGTTTGCCAGTTAGTTAATTTCTTTTTTAGAAACGAACTGGAAACATTTCTGGTACAACAATGTCGTGATCAAAAACATAATCACACCCGTTTGTTAATAGCTATATAATTACATAAAATGGAAAAGGAAAAAACTTACCCACTCATGTTTTCCAACAGCTTCGTTCTTACAAACGACAGTATTTGATCCATCTGACTCTCTCTGCCCGGGAGGGATTTGTTGGTTTTAAGAAATTCTGACAATGAAATACAAATACAGAACTTAACACTTTTAGTGGTAGAATAACATTATGTTGTCACTAAATTACATTAATAATATTATGAATTTGAAAATACCATCTGATCCCAAACATAACGTAGCCTATGCTACCTTTTATTTATATTTGAGTGAGTACGCTTAAGCCTTACGGCTGGAAGCACACACTGAATATTATATACTTAATATATTTGCAGTGAAATAAAACAAACAACGATTCTTACCGTCAATATTGTCAATTACATGTGCTCTGCTATGCAGGGTGGGAGTCAATTGACTGGTCAGTATTCTCTTTGCGACACTTTTTGGGGTTCTCGTGGCAGGTGTCCTGGATGTCTTCGGCGTTCTAGGTGTTTTGGGAGTCTTGAGACTATTGGGGGTTTTAGGTGTTTTTGGAATTTTGTACTCGTCATCGCTTTCTGTGTTCTGAGTGGTTTTTGCATTCGATTTTCTCGGTGTTCTCTTAACGGGAGACAACTCCGGCTCAAGGTAAGTCACCGGCTTCTTTGCGATTCTGCAGGAACGAGTTGTGTACGTCGTCTTCTCTTCTTCAAACACTAACACTTTCTTCGGAGTCTCTTCCGTTGTTCTGACCACTGATGTTTTTCGCTTCGGTGTGCTTGGCATGTGTTGCCTTATAATAAGCGTTGGTAACTCATCTTCCGAATTCTCTTTCAACTCCATTGAAAGCACTCCCTCGATATCTATCTTGGATAATTTCCTCGTTGTTTTCGGAGTTTCAAAGACCGGAGTACGTTCTGTGGTTTGGTTATCCTTTTTAGGGGAGTCCCGTTCATTTTTATCGGCTAATATAGCTCGCTTTAGCAACAGCTTAGTTCCATCATTCTTGCTGATACTCCAGTTTTTCTCTGATATAGACACTCTGGCCATTCTTTTGACCAAGCTGTTTGGTGTGCTCGGTGGCCGTTTTGTGGTTGTGCCATTTTTGTTAGGCGTAGCCAGTAACTGCATCGCTTTCCTTTCTTCGTCTAATACGGGCTCAATATGAAGTTTCCTTTTAGACAAAGCAATCAATCTAAACCGACAGATGTAGTTATTGGGAGCGCTTTTAGCATCAGTGTCCTTAGTGAAAGTGTGTGTGATTGTACATTTTTTGAAAAAAGTCTCGATCGATACATCCGTGTCGAAAGGCCTGTGATCTTCTACTACCTAAATGGGATTTAAGAACGTTTAACTCTTCACATTTTAAATTTTGTAAAGTTTGAAAAAAGTTAAGATTACATAGATGCAAATACCTCATTTTGAAAAAAGTTGATTGGCTCTGTGTGACTCAAAGCACCATTAGGAAGGGCTCCGGGTTTGCTGTACCACTGGACTTTGGCTCGGAATGGATCGCTGTTATTCGAAGAGTCCTCGTACAAGGATAGTATACGAGCTGCATCACAGCCTTCCACTGTATCTGGTTCCGCTGCGTCCGCATTGGAAATCAGCACGCAGTCATCTATGCTGGCTACCATATCCTTAAATTTAAACTTCCTGAAAATATCGTAAATAAATATACGATGTAATAATAACGGCTTATTGATTCTATTTTGATTTTAGAATTATAAATGGTATGGGCTAGATTTCAAATTTAAAAAAAAATTAATTTACGGTAATTAAAATTTGCAGTAACGGTTAAAATCAAGGAGAACTGTGGAAACGGGTGAAATGGTTTTTCAAACATCTGTTATATACAAAATGCACAATAAATAAATAAATATGTATTTAATAAATTAAAGTACACGATTGTATTTCTCGATATATATAAACTTACCCATAATAGCGAAACGTTACAGATAAATTCTGACCATTTATAACTTCATCGCTCAACCATGTAACGGCTTTGGACACAACTTTTTTTCTCGGCATTGTATTTATATTACGGTTAAAGCTCCTGTCAATTTATTAGAATTAATTTTATAGGTTAAATAATTAAAAACATACCGGCAATGAACATACTGAGGCCCAATGAAAAGAAATAAAATACTAGAGATGGGTGAGAAGTGTGAGAACTATTAGTAACGGTTAATAAATTACTCGATTTCTATGCAAATAAAATTAGAATCGGCTAATCACTTTGACTAAAATAAAAATAGGCAAACTGATATGTATTAGGATACGGTAAAACATAACTTACACAATAAATGACTCTTGTCTTTGTGTCATCGAACTGATGCTAGTCTGATACCCAACTTATAATTTTCCTACGTAAATCGTAGAGTAATATTTATAAATAGGAGATGTGAAAAGCGGTATAATCAATTTTTGGTCAGATTTCCTGACCTTCGGTATAAGCAATTTTTGGTCAGATTTCCTGACCTTCCTTAGCTGCACAATATTTTTGCAACATTATAAGAACGATTATATGGCACAATTCGTTTCAAAAGACGGTCCAAAATTGTTTTTATTATTACGTTGTGCGTTACTGGTATAATTATTATCAAGTAAATAATTATCAAGTATTGTTACAAGTTGAGCTTATACGCCATGCGAAACATTATTAAGCAAAATATAGATCCTTTAAATGATTCATTGTACAGTAATTTTTCCAGTACTTAACACATTTATAGCGATTAATATATACATTGCACGTTAATCGATATTACATATAAGTGCTCCCTACCCTATTTGTCTGTCAAACAGCAACTATGACAACTGGTTCTAAATTTAAATTTTGGTGGGAAAACGGATCGTGTAACGTTTTCCACGATATTATGCTAGGTTTGAACTTTGAATTTCGAGCTTCACTTCTTTTACACATTGCCCCGACCTTACACCACCCGTTTGTAATTTTGTACAGGTACTTAGATAAAAATTAATTTCATTTCCCATTAACGTCAAAGTTACAATCTATTCTTCTAAACTTCTAGATTAACCAATTGTTAAATCTCGTAGGTCTTAAACGACTTAAAATATTTGAATCTCGCCTAGCACTGGTATGGAAACTTATGGAAAGGGTTTCAGCTATATTTTTATTAACAAAAAATACAATTAGGAGGTTGAGAATATATTTATTGAATATAAGAAATAAATAAAACTATATCAACACAGAATTATTTTCTTGGCGATAAAATAATAGGTAATTAATTCTTATAAAATTCTTAACTGCAGCTAAAAGCAAAGTTATAGCTTAATAAGCAAACATTTCTACAGATTAATACCAAATATACACCTAAGATAAAAAATGACTAGTTAAGGATTAGTACAAAAAGAAATATAAACAGATTTAGGCAGATTAACAATGTAAGTTTGAGCTTAGGTCTATTCAAACCTAGTCCTAATAATAATGAAATTCACAGTAAAATATTTTCATTACTGTATAGAAGCTAGTTACAAAATGCCTATTACTTATTAATTTATTAGCTGCTTATTTATCAGACAAGAAATTCATCATCTCGCTGGCATATATTCATAGATGTATTCTTGATGACCCAAAAACCAATTGAATATTGTGGCATGGATATACAGCCATTATATATGTGTTGGGGTTGAAGTTCAGGTAATGATGACTTGTAAAACAATGGCACATCATTCAACAACACAATCTTACTCATTCTGTTAGACTGTGGCGAAGTTACGATATATTCATCAATATTAAGTTTGCTTGAAGGTATTGCAGTACCGTTGAGAACAAACTGGACTTTATCCGAATCTAAGTTGATAGCGAATAATGTTATTGCTGAAGTATCATTTGTATAATGTCTATTTGCACAGTGTGCGTACATTCTTTGGAGCCGTGAACATTTGCACTGAACTTTTAACACTTTGTTTCCGACTAGCTTTTTATATAATACACTTATCCACCAGTCCGGCAATGGCTCTAAATGTTTGTCAATCAGGCTGTAATTCCCACCAAAAAAGCTTTGTCTTATGACTGTCGTTATATTATATTTTGCGGCAATACCTAACTTATCAAGCCAAAGAGGTGAGCCTGCAAAGGAATTGGATAGACCAGGTGCACCACCCCCATATGAGCTACTGGTTTCTGTCAACCACATAGGAATATCATTATATTCAGTTGTGTGATTTTTCATGGTTTGTATCTGGTTTTCTAATAAGTTAAATGTATCTGGAGACCAGAAATCTTCCAATTTTGCAGTTCTGCTGTTAAGATAATATTGATGCCAGGATCTTATATTTATAAACTCTGAACCGTTGCCTAGAAATTCAATCATATATTCAAGGCAATATCGACATTTTGGTTGGGGACGAGTAGTGTCTGGACCCACTAATAGAGACTCTTCATAACCATACTTGTTTAGCAGCTTACGAAGCTTCTGAAAATCATTTGCTAGCATTTGTGGACTAATGCTTATATTAAACACATGACGAAAGGAATTCGGTTCATTACCTAATTGCCAGTCTACGTTGTACCCTTTATGGTTTGAATAAAGGAGCAGTTCCTCAGCATTGTCACTGTTCCATTCGCTTCCATCACGTAGGAGCAGGTTGATTGGGAATAGCAACTTGAACCCAACATTCATACAGAATTCATTTACTGCCATCCATGTATCACCAGTCATGAGGAAAAATGGCAAGAATTTATGTCTGCATAATATGTTTATTGCCCAGCATGTGGATTTGGTAGTGTTTTTCAATGGGCAGTTTTCGCACGACAGCGAAGGAATGTCTTCTGCGCTGAATATCAGACGATCAGACATGGTGCCGCCCAAACGTAATCTAGCCGGAGCTAAAACAGAGGCTAGCGCTCGGAATCTTGAATTTGAGAAATCTATATTAGACGAAGTTTGAATTTCTGATGTATCAATACCAACGCCAAGAAAATCGTCTGGCATCACGGCGAGTGCTTCGCCGTGTTTGTCGATGGTAGCATAACAACTTTTGGCCACATCTAAATCCACGAACAAAGTCAGTAAAGCAATGTTGAAACATAGTGCTAATGAGCATACTGCTAATAAATGTTTATACGATAACATTTTTTTTTTAGTAATAACTTGACAACTGTAACTTGTCCAGTCGAGTATTTAATTGAAATAATATGCTGCAAAACACATACAAAGGAATACAGACGTTTCGCAACTGAACTAGTTGATTAACAGACTTTTAGTATGAGTGAATTACCAAAGTAATAAACCAAAGCAGACATTATATCTAAATCTGAGCTCATTGGTAGGTACTACTGGAGTTGAGTAGAGTAGTGAGAACATTGATGCGATGCGTACGTCAATATAATTTGATACATTTTATGTAAGTATGTATTACTATTTACGAAAGTCTATATAGTTTCAATCTCAACGTAACAATGCCTAATGCCTATCGAAACAAGACAACAATAATAAACAATAAATAATGGC
>DWDX01002751.1:0-14509 GCA_018245675.1 Agara michaeli
ATCATTATTGCTTTTATCAAATTCTCCGATGTCCCTGAACCCTCTAGAAGTTTCCGGAAGTTACTTAGCGTAACTATAGAAATCGGGTTTCAGGTTCATTCAAGACATTAGTGTTCAATATCCACTGTAATTGATACTCAAAAGACAAAAAAAAATGTCTAACTACCTACCAGTATATTTGAATCAATTCAGCCAGTCTATACGACGCATTAATAAGGCATTGAGGTTTAATCGTGTACATAATGCTAAGAGTCTCTTGGCATCGCTGGCCGACATTAATTATACGGGTAAGATACCAAGTTCCATTGTTCAAAAACAGATGGCGCTACACGTCTAGCTGAATCACGGTTCTCTACAAACCCTTACAAATGGACCAATTGTGAGTAGAATAGAGACAATTTTAAGAATATTTCTTCATGTTTGATTTTCGTTATTTTCAAATCAAGTCGGACCTGTTCTATAATGCCGTGCAGCGTACACCAAGGTTCAAAGTCAAAATGCATTAGCATTTCATTAGAGTTCATTCTGTTTCGTATTGTACCTACATAACGTGTGTAAATAAATCGAAAACCCTACTAAATTCGTGTTCCGCTGTAAAGCGCGTGGTTTTTGTTGCATCAAGCGTCACCGAACTCTATACTCAACGTGTCTCGTAAAAAGGTTCGTCGATATTTGGAAAAAAATCATAACTCCAACAAATTCTTTTTAACACATGAAAAATCACCAAGCACTCAGCAGAAATTTACGTAAGCGATTAATTTTTATTTTACTACTTAGATCAAGGCACTGAATAAGTCAGAAATCTATTATGTACGTGCCAGTACAAAAAGGTCATGATCGAAATAGAGATATTGAAAAATGTCGCGACATGTTCGATATTAAGTGCTACTCACATTGTCGAAGCGAAATCATTACCTAATCAATTGGACGAGCGAGTGCAAAAGTTACAATCGATACAATTAAATGTTCCCTACGGCGAAATAACTCCGACCCTTTTAATAATAACGATTATATGACTAGTAATTTTATTAACGCTACGTCTAAAAATGCCAATGCACAAACACGGCGGACCACTTCGGCCGCGACGCTCACCGTGCTCGAAGCGACATTGTCCGTTTCAGTCCATTGTCGTGCGCAGTTCGACGACCGTAAAGCGTTCAACTCGAGCTGGGACCGCGGCGTTCGTTCTGTACGCGCGCCGTGGTCCTTCGAGCCGGCTTACAGGGAGAGCGCGGGCTGCGGCGCCAGCGCCAGCCCCGTGCGGCAGCCGGTGATTACGGCCTGCAACGACGTCTCCAAGCCCACCGGACCGTTCTGGAATATCATACAACATATTTATTTATTCATTGGATCACCAACATAAGTAGCAATGTAGCCAACATCTTAACAAATATACACACTTAAACAATTGTAAAATTAATACGATACGTAATTGAATTAAATTAAATAGAGAACCGAATAATTAACCTCACGCGTCCGAGCTTAGAAATAAGAGCCAAAACTGGAAATATTTATCATAACTATATACAGGACGATTATATCAGCGTACAAACGCGTTGCATTTCGTACATTTGTGCGCCGTTAAAGGCAAAATACGGATTGAACCAATAACTCTGTAAAATATCTTGAACGTACCGATATTTGTGCAAAATAAACGTCTCTGTCTTCGAATAAAATCTAACCTGTAAATTATACTGCAACACGCTGTATAGGGTATCCTCGAAGGAGTCCGGCGTGACCTCCTGCAGGACCCTCTCCTGCGATTCGCTGGACTCGCACAAGGCGCCGACCACTTGCAGCTGCAACGGAAAATAACTCACGTCAACCTTTCACTTACCACTGGTAAAATATTCATGTTGTATATATGTAACACTCAAGCGAATCATCAGTTGAAGTATTATACGAGTCCATTCCGAGGAGTTACATGATTTATTTTCATTTATTCATTTACTATTAACTAGAACGGTCAAAGCGAACCAATTACCTTCATTAACAACTAAATTATACATGGCAATAGGCTCACCACCTATTCCATTGTGGGACTTAAACGTAACTGGTGAAATGTGGGGGGTGTACTACACTCCTCTGCCTACCCCTTAGGGGATTAAAGGCGTGATGTTACGTTTTAACAGCTAAATTAAAATGTCCACATAATTGATAAAACTAAAAATAATAACAAATAATATGAATACTGACCCACTGCAATCCGGCCTTCCCCGGCTCGAGGGCCGGTGGCACCAGAAGACCCGGGAGACCGTCGCCGATCACACTTATCAGGTCTTGAGGCAAACGACCGTCGTCTGCAGAAAACATTGATAACAATAACAACTGGTACAACTCCACACGCGGCCATCCGATACCAAATTAGGCAATTGAGAATGTCTGCGTTACGGTGACTGGACAACTGATAAACGTAAACATACACATATATACATACGATATAATACTTATACATATACTAGCTGTTCCGGCGATCTTCGTACCGCCTAACGGTGAATCAACAATTTCGTTTTTAATCATATTTGACGGGACGTATCGTACATCATGTTATGTTTGACAGGTGTGCTGTTTATATGGAAAAACTAAATTGCTTTTATTACCGTTTTCCTCTCACTCTTTCCATGTCTTCTCACCTTTTAAACCTTCCCTGGATTTCCATGATTATTTTAAAACCAACATAAGCCCAATCGGTCGAGCCATTCTCGAGTTTTAGCGAGACTAACGGGCAGCAATTGATTTTTATATATAAAGATTTTTATTACGACCAGACACAGAACAAACAAATGTTCGTCCCGGTTGAGAATCGAAGCCACGATCACCGGTTTTGCAGTCGAGGTCTCTAACCGCTGGACCACGAGGTCAATTTAATCAATATCAAAAATACGATAGAGTATACAACGCCACCTTACCTTTGTACTGAGAGACAATACCGGCGAACAACTGCAGCGACTCCGGCAGGCACACGCTGCTCGCCTTCATGCTGAGGCAGACCAGCCGGCCGTGGTGGCATCGCAGCGCGTACAGATCTGAGAATAGAAGATACGCGACTAATAATAAACCTCTTATTGATCCACTACTGGACCGTCCTCTCATAGCGGGCAACCACCACGAGTCGAGTGCGGATCGGTAGACTTCACACACCTCAGAAAATATTGTATACTTCACAACATCTGTAAGGTGCGCCAGGTTAGCTCGCGATGTTTTCCTTGTTTCTTAATTCTTATGAGAAATAAAGTACTATAAACCATAATATAAGTGTGTGGAGTGATATTCACCCAAATTAACTAGCACTGTGAGAAACTTCAACACGTTCTGAAGGCAGCCCGCCGCGTTCTCCAGCTCGCCGCCGTCGTCCGGTGTCGCTCTGCAGAGAGCGTCCGTGTCCTTAAACAAAAACAGACTGATGAATATGTACTAACAGTAAATTGTCAATTTTGCTTTTATTACATTTTTCTTTATTTTAGCGCATCGACTGACACAGGAACAGCGCTGAGCGGGAATCGCTTCACGATCTCGCGTCAGCAGAAGGCGAGGCAATTGTTTTATCTCTTATTTTTCACTGCATATGTTTCCTCTGTTTGTTTACGTTATACTAGTTCTCATTTTTTCTTTACAAACTGTGTGTCGATAGAGACATTTAAATTTTACCATATTAATAGTGAAACTGATAAATTCTAAGTGTGTAAACCACTTTTTAACAACAACAACAACAACAACAACAACATATCATCACACTACGTTCCTAAGGGGGTAGGCACCGATTTGATTACCTTAAAAATGTCGACCAATGCGTTGCTGAAGTGCGGGTAGGTCGCCACGAAGGCGCGCAGGTTGTCATCACTGCACAGGTCATTCATGAACGTATACACGTGTAGAAGCTGTGTCGCATCTCGTTCTCTGTGGGGATATCATTATAATTATATAATTGGTTGTTGAATAATAATAATCATAGGGCAATTCCACACAAGGCTGTCTGGTGCCAAATTAGGCAATTGAATGAGCGTGTTATTGTAATCGGAGAGCTGATAAACATACATATATACATATAATATAATACTTATATAGATGTTTTATTAATAGTTATATTTATACATATTATGATTTACTTTTCATATGTACGCCTTGTTCTTGTTGCACTGTTTGAAATTACAGAAAATAGTACGAAGTATGATACTAACGCTACGGCCATCTTGAATGTACGCATGGTACAGCTCAAGTAGCTGTGCACGTCCGGCTGCCGAGTGGCCCCAGAGCCGCGGGTGGCTCCGGACAGGCAGAGAAGTAGCCGACACACTTCCACTCCACCGTAGCCACCCTCCTGTAAGATTTCCCCAACACATCTACTTTTAGAAGGCCACTGCCACAACATGGTCCTCTCCTAATAAGGTTATCATCAGAGGGCGGCAAAGCTCGACAAAAGATGCACAGGAGATTCCTACTAGATGGTTCAATGACCTGAGGAAGATAGCGGGAAACCGCTACATTTGGGAGCGGATTGAGAGGCGTCATATACGGGTGAGGAAGCCAAGATGCTATTGTTAAGTTTAGGACGCGGGGTTAAGGTGTAGTAAGGTGACCGAATCCGCGATGTACAGCTAGTAATATAAGGAAATTACATGTAATATTTTGCTTTCTGGACTTCTCCATATGAACCGTTAGTTTGGTTTGCCAAGTCCTAAACCCTGTTATGTTTAATATTGCCTTTTGAGGTAAACCCGTGGTGGACTACAAAGTTTTTAGTCAAAATATTAATATAGAGATAGATGTATTCAGTTTAAAAACACAAAGCAAAGTGCTCAACGATTTATCGGAAACTCGTACCATACATCCCAACTACATCAACCTGCACACTGGCCAGTTAGGGCAGAGAGAGTTTAAAAAAAACTCACCTTCAAATTAATCAAATGCACAACAAACTGCTTTGTATCCACAGTCCTCATCAGAGCATAAATCGCCGGTAGATTCCCGTAGCACACGTTGACGAGCACCGTGAGTGATTTGTGGCCGATGGTTTTGTGCTGTGGTTCGCTCATCGGTTGTGTGATCCACTCTGTCAGCTGCTTCATCAGACCCGATAGATATGATTCTTGCCAGCTGATTTTTATTCCGTACGATATGTCCTGGTAACAAAGTGTCAGTTGATATGTCATCAAATCATGTCCACAAGAATTTGTTATAAAGATTTGTTTTTGGAGGTTTATGGAGGTCTGCCGATTTGCTCGTAGCCGACGTGCAAACCTGAATCCAGCAGTAGCACAATAGAATAGGTTGAGAGAAAAGTTTTATACATATATGTGTGATATATGCAATAACATTTGGCATTCAAATTGAATTGAAATTAACTTCGATACCTGCATAATGGATAAAATCTTTATCTTCTTGTCATTTGATATTGTGTCGGACAGCAGTCTGGCCAATATCGGCATAAATCTGAGAGAGATTGAAAAATTACAATTTAAATTTGTCAGTGTCATAAAATCAATATTGCAATTTTGATAACAACAACAATAATGATAATTCTCTAACTGGTCTCACTTTTGCTTGGGCTAGGCATTTGTCATTGCTTGTTTATGTATATATATATATATATATATATATAAAGGTGACTGACTGACTGACTGACATAGTGATCTATCAACGCACAGCCCAAACCACTGGATGGATCAGTCTGAAATTTGGCATGCAGGTAGATGTTATGACGTAGGTATCCGCTAAGAAAGGCTTTTGATCAATTCCTCCCCCCAAGGGGATAAAATAGGGGATGAAAGTTCTTAACGCGAGCGAAGCCGCGGACAAAAGCTCGTATAATGTAAGTTTGGAGCTATTGGAACAGTTTTCACCTTTCTGCGAACAACTAAATCTGACTTCCATGAAAGATACTGATATCATTTGTTAAAGTATCGATAAATGCAAAACCATTGGCCGATTAATGATTTTATTAACAACTGAACTAATTGCCACCAACAACCCTATTTTCGAAGTCCAGTTCGAGGTAAATTCCAGATATCAATCGTGACTGCCCGTCTGGTCATCTGTTCATACAAAAAAAGGCAAAACACTTACTTGTATGTGTGAGTGAGCGCATGCCTCGCGTTAGGTTCGATGGCAGCCCTTGCTAAAACGGCAATACCGGCCCAGTGAGGAGCCCGGCCATCGCACATTACTCGCCATAACGAGCTGAAGAACGCACACACTTCAGATCGACCCGGACAAAATATGGAAAGATCGCACGACGATGCTATCAACTATAAAACAACACTACATTTTAAATTCCTGTTAAAAACTGAACTGACAAAACAACAATCGTAAAAAAAACTCACGCCTAAGTAACGTGTCATCAAATTCACAGCAGATTCACTGTGTGTAGCTTCAAATTCTCGCGCCGCGGTCACGAAAGCTTTCAAATTAACAAACTTTGTGCCATCCGATAGATTACTATTCCAACTCTCCGCACCGTCAACTTCCATTTTATTAAAATTGCCTGACATATAAGGACAAAATAGTATCAGTAATATACATTAAATTAAACTCAAAAATATACTTTACAAATATACAAAAAACTAAATATTCGTCGCTTTAATTTTAACTTCAACTGTTTCTCATATGACAGTAACGATGTTAAGCAGTGATCGTCACCATTGGTCATTTCAGCACCTTTTAAACAAAGTATAATAATAGTTGGTCAGAAAATTGTTTGTTTACATAATACAGCTCAGTGATTGGTGTATTTGAAAATTATCATAAGCAATAATGTTTACTTTTTTGGGGTTTAACAAAGGCGTCGTTACTTCTCTGTAGGAAAATAATATATATAAGGAACATTTTCAAACATTCACAAAACTGTATTCGTACTAAATTTTATACCTACACGATATTCGTTATTTTAAAACAAATAAAGCCACAGAAAATGATGAATAACTTTTTTCATAACAATGAGTTGATCAACATGACACTGACACTAACACTGGCAGTTGGCATACGACACATTATTATTATTATACGGGAGTGATAATGAAAAATGAAAAATGATAACTGATAAGTGATAACAAAAGTAGTGTGTATAGGAAGGTTAGATACTTAAAACAATATTCTCTAATTCTGTATAATATTGTTTGTCAAATTGATAATACATTTAAAGTTTATCAAACGATATAAATCAATTGAGAGTTGTTAGCTTTTGTAATTGATTAATATCAAAAATATCCAATATTTTTTATGGATCTGTAGTTGAAATTCAATAACATACATAGACGAACAAGACAGTTTTGTGAAGATCACGAGTGTCAACTATACTTTATATTCATTACCATGGCGCTTCCAACCGCACAGCCAGCGGAAGTACTCAGGGCATGGCAAAAAGACGACTTATATGAAACACAGCTAGCTGGATTGCTCGCACGACTTTTGCCCTTAAACCACGCATCAAAGGCCACCCCTACGTCGTCAATCTTATATAAATCCTTCACAACTTTGAAAGACTTGCAAACACTGGGGGAAGAATATTCTGGAATTGTGCAAGTTGATGAAACCTATCACAAACTGCCTTCATACTGCAGTAGGTTGACAAGTATACTGCTGTCTGCATTCGGGGAAAAAATAACAAAAGGTTTACTACGTCTTGTCGAAAGAAACGTGGCTAAAAATGGATCGTTAAAGCCTGGGGCACAGAATATTATTTTAGTAACACTTAAAGCCATGCACAACATTGTACCACAGATCGAGATTATACATCGTGCACTAGCCTACATAAACGGGGGACCAATACAGTTAGGGAAGACTCTCACTGGCATTGACTATGTCCATGTTCGTCCAGCTGCCGCAGCGTACTATGCACATTTAAAGCTCCTCGGTATTGTGACATTACTCCATGCATTTATCACTTGCGGTCAAAGTGTGTATCAAGCTAAGAAAAACATGGAACTGATGTCGCAGATGCCCAACGAGGTGGAGAGTAGCAACTCGTGTGTCGCCTGTTTAGAGGAGATCATCCAACCCTGTGTGTTGCAGTGCGGCCACCTTTTTTGCATGCAATGCTGTTATGGTGCATTGGAGAACTGTGCCTTATGCCGAACACCCTTCACCAAGAACACTGTTATTCCTCTAATGAACTACGATCCAAGTACTTTATGAGAGGCATATTTTTTTAAGGTATTCGGCCTTTTGCAGTTAATAAAAACCTGTGTTATGGTAACCAGACAGTTGGTGACATATCTATATATACATACATTTCTAAATACACACTTAAAGACACTATCCAGATAGAACACATTGTTATGTTCATCACCATATTTGTTCAAGCTGGGAATTGAATCCACTGTTTGACTGCTGGTCACAAAGCTCTTCTTAAATAAGATTTAATGTACCACATTAATTAGATTGGCTGATGTAACACACTTTGGAGAACAAAGGTGTGCCGGTTTCTTCAAGATGTTTTCCTTGACCTAACAAGAAGTATTTAATTTTTATTTATTAAAATACATTTGATAGAAAATCTTTAGTCATATTTTTACTTGGGAGAAGGTTGTGTCTATATATTTTGTTGGAATTGGAAACTTTGTTATTTATCTTAATTGTTGTCAATAAAACAATGTCTATAGTTAAAACTTTTATTATCATAACATCAAATTAAATTATGGGACAATAACAATTAACTCTGAATTTAACATATCATAGGAAATTATATCAGCATTTCTGTAATTCAAAAGTAAAGGTGAGATTAATGTTTAATCTTACAAACATGAAAAAGCTAAGGGACTCTTAACAATTATGTGGTAAGTCAGTTCTTTTAATATACATATATGAATATCGCTAACTACAATATATAAGTAAGTAAATTGCTCCATTTATCCCAGTAGTTCTGAAGAAATAATTAATGAGAATATTTTTATCTCATTAGTTCCACGACTAAGTTGTTAGAAACCTGCGCAGAATTACTTAGTCCTTTCTTTTGTAGTGCACACACAAGGAAAAGTGACCAGTCATTCTATTTATACTATTTACTAATGACAGATCAACGAAATGTGGGAAAATAACCAGATGGTACATTAGAATCGATAGCAAACTGCATCGTAATCTTAATAAAAAACCAGTAATCAACACTATTCGTAATAAAAATGTATAGTAAACAAATCTTATTTAATAGAAAGAGACAGAGAGAATGTTGCATAGAGGGAGTGTAACGCTTTTTCCTTACACGACGGTTTCTACCATTCACCTATCGCATACAGGGTTAACAAACATTTTTAATAACATTTAAACCTTTTGTAACAATACATATATATATATATAAACTTGATAAAAAATTAAAATTTCCTAAAAATTTTTAGGCGATCTATTGAGTTTGTCTGTATCGCAGAACAAAGAATACACGGAATTATCAAATGTGTGTCTATAACTTTGGTTTGTACTGTAATGGATACAAAAACGAAATGTAAAATATTACACTTCACATTACCAATTTAAATAATATCGTCTCAGAGTAATTAATTTTAAGGCAATGAGTATACATCAGATTCTAATTATTTCTTGAAAATTGCAACTTTGAAATGCATTATAAATATCATACAAGTATAAAGGAACCTAAGACAATAATGCACATTTAACTCCATATAGTAAAACACAAACATTAACATTCATAGACTATGAAGCATAGACACTAGATATATGTACTATGTTCAAATTTTTAATTGCGTGAAGTGAAGCAACACCCTACAGGTTTAGGAACAGGTATAAAATCTATATGTAACATGACAGTATTTAAGTTTTCTGTTAACTTACAATATCGTATTTAAAACAAACATATCATAACCTAACTTCCCTATAGAAAAGACTTCAAATATGAATCAAGTGTGCAGTTCTACTGCCTAATGTATGGTAATAACAGTTCTTATGCACGGTAAATGCTTAAAAGCAGACCACAAGCCATTCACGTGTCCGACTGTCATAAAAATAGTCAAAGCTAATACTGAAGATGAAATTAATATCAAAGTAGTACATCTAGTGGCGCTAGTGTGCCCATTGTCTACTGCTGTATGTTTTAAAGTGACTGGCCGCATATATAACAAATCTTTTCAGCATACCCACTACTATAAACATACATCGCATCATTACATTAAATCAAACATTAACATAACTCATGATTGGACCTTAAGAGATCTGTCCGTCTAATCAAATTTCAATGTACCCAATTAAAAATTTGATCCAAGTCACAAACCGATCGAATACTGCTGATACAATGAGATAAATAAAAATTACTATTACAATAACTTAATAAATAGAAGCACAGCTCTATTTGGCCCCATGGATTATTCGACTCTCAGCAGTTCGACATCGAAGACGAGGGTGGCGTTCGGCGGGATGACTCCAGGGTGGCCCCGTGAGCCGTAAGCAAAGTCAGGAGAACAGGTCAGCTTGGCTCTTTCTCCTACGGACATCTGTAACGGGCCAAATAAATTTAGCATTTTGATTATTGTAACTGACATTAGACAAATATTACCACCTGCTGTGTTATTTAAAAAAATGTGATTTGGTTTTATAGTAAAATTGTTACTGTTTGCATTTACCAATTTCAATATTACATTATGTTCCCCCCCCCCAAACATTTTCTGGATGAAATTGTTCAATAGCAATAACATTGATGTACTAGATCAAAATAACTATACTGATTTTCAATCAACCACAAACAACAACATACCGTCACGGCAGGTAACTAACAGGTTAGGCAGAAAGATATACCGATTTTCCAAACTGATTTAAATTTGTATCAAAATTCTATTCATTTTTGGAGTGATAAAGAGCATTATTATTCTAGTATTCACCGTAACACCGGGATCTTATCTAAATAGGCAGATAGCATCAAATGAGATTTTTTTTATCCTTACCGAAATGACATGCGTAATAATGGATGTAAGAAAATCTACACTTACATAATTAAATTGATGTGTCTGTAATATCGTTTTTACTGAATTTATATGAAAGTATCTATTTATTTGTTCCGATTAATCTCCGGAGTTAGAATAAAGTGTTTTTACCTTCGAGAGTCCTTGATCCCATCCTTTAATCACATCACCTTTCCCGAGGGTGAACTTGAAAGGCTGCCCACGGTCTCTCGATGAATCAAATTTCTTGCCATTCTGCAGTGTCCCAGTATAGTGAACAACTACTGTTTGACCGGCTTTCGGATACGTGGTACCTATAAACAAATTCATTGTTTATAATTCAATGATAGAAACTTAAATACTTTTTGGAACTGCGATAATTTTACGTTATACCATTTCCAGGAGACAGCGTTTCTACGTCCACGCCCATTTTACGTATATAGATAAGTTTTCCACAAAAAACGTGAATGTACAAGAGAAAAATTCTAATTTTTTTGTACAAATTCAGCTAATCAGGTAAACAGTTGAATTGAATGTTGGCACTTGACAGCAATTTGGGAGAGGCAGATAATAAATAAAATATATCATACCCACCAGTATGAAATAAATTACTTAACGTTGAGCAACGAGTCTGGCGAAAATTGAGCTGATTTATGGATTGCAGGGATAACACTATCAGAAAAAAAAGCTTAAAGTAGTATTTCTACGATTTCACAACAAAATTATAAATCTTGAAATAAATATTTTACTATATCGGACATTACGTTAATTTTTGTTCAATTATGTCTGGACTAGCATTTCGTTATATTTGTCACTGTCAACGACAGTCGGCGATACCCATAGCCCATAGATAAATACTAATAAATATACAAAATACCGGTGTATTGATTGATTTGTTAGTTGGAAATTGCGTTGTTATTTTCAGCCAACAACTATAATCGTTGCATATTCGCTAGTTAAATATTGAAATAGTTAATGTTTTTTAGAAATAAGTAGAGTACGTTTTTATCAAATAGTGTTTCATCAAAATGGTTTCCAGCGAGGAAGAGAGTGAAACAAAACAGGGGGATGTAATCGAATGGGACGTAAACATGGAGGTTCAGTTGTTTTACGCTATGTCGAACCACAAGCCGGTGGGGATAAACAAACATTTTCACATGGCCTGCATCTGGGATAACCTGTCTAACTCGATCACTAAAGAGATTTCAACCCACGACATATGGACCCATCTTAATGATTTATATGATATACAAATGTTGGATGAAACCGAGCCAATACCGTTTCCAAATCACGAAGTACCTTTCGCGTTGCCTGATAGCGAGTTTGGGCAGCTCATGGCAAAGAAGTCGAAGGAATGGCAGGCTGCGAACACTGGAGGTAATTAAATACCTGTCAGCTAATAAAAGTACATTACATACATATATGATATAAAATACAAGGCAAGGCAAGGTTTGCAAGGTGCTTATGGAATGCAAAGATATGTATTAATTTCTGTGTATAACTATTTTCAACAGATCGAAGCTCTTCTCCGAAACCGTCAACACCCAGAAGCAACTCTAGAGGCACTGCTTCTAAAGATGGTACACCAAAAGGTAATATTTGTTTTTATTAATACCTTGCATTGTTTAAAAGATTTATTGTTAATTACAGTAGGGTCGGTATTCCCATTTAGTTATACAATATTTAGATAATCTCCTTCAGTAGGATGTTATATAGCATTTTGTCAAATATGAAAGCATAATATCTACTATAACAATATTCAGTGAACGTCTCTAATAAGCTTTTACTATTAGGTGGTTTTTAAATTGATTATCTGGTCTTGTGGTCAAGTGGTTAGAGACCCTGATAGCAAAACTGGAGGTCATGGGTTCAATTCCTACACAGGACAAACATTTGTGTGATGAGCACATTTGTTTCTTTTGTGTCTGGCCGTAATAAAAATATGTGTATAAGTATGTTTATCAGCTGTCCAGCTACCATTATACAGGCATCTAATTGCCCGATTTGGAATCAGATAGCCGTGTGTGTTGTTGAGCAATCCCTAATTGGCAATTATCATAATATCCTATTTTTAAATGTGTTTTTGTTTTTCTGTTCTATGTTCCAATGTTTGTTTTTGACTGTTGAACTGAACATTGTTTTTGTTTCTGAATTCAGCCGGACGGAAGGACAGTATAAGTGCCCTTGCCACCAAGACACGGAAGGAGAGTGGCAGCTCACATGCATCTACGGACACACCCAGTGTTAAATCGGAGAAGGATTATGGTGAGATACAGCAGTGACATTTTTTTAATATCTCTACTGGGCCCAGACTTCTCTCGCAACTACCAAAAACCTAAAACATACTCTACCACAGATAAAAGCTGCGATAGTGCAGTGGTTTACATTTCAGCCTCTTATATGCACTTTTGACATCAAAAAGTTTTGTGCTTTATTGAGATTATATTTAAATTACTACATATAATGTTAAGAAAATTATAATAAGTGTAAAAACAAACTATAGATAACTGCTTTTTTCTCCAAAACATGTAGGTCTTTGTCTGACACTTATTCCTTTTAAAACCTGTACATAGATATGCAAGACATTCAGTTGGTAACTGTGATAACTGAATAATATGAAATGTTTGCAACAAATTTTAGCAATAGTATTTGTTATATCTATGCAACATTTGTCTATGGTAATGTTATGGTATTGGTTGCCAGAATTTCAAAGTTTACACACTATCAAATCAATCTATTTCCACGATTGTGTGGAATATTGTCAATTTTACATTTACAAGCAAATCTGTTTTTATATCATTTAATAGTCATAACATAAATAATTACAGTCCATGTATATTTTTAAATACATATATTTTTTTAATAACTCAACTGCTATCATATGTACTGTTTAAAACATTTTCACAGATCGGAGGCGAGATTCCAGAGACTCCAATGCATCTGGACCTCGTGAAAGTACCAGTAGCAGAAAATCTACTTCAACGAAAGAGAGATCCTCAAAATCTAGAGCTTCCGGTGATTTTTTTCAAACAAAATTGGATTATTTATGAAATTCTATATATTTCTAAATTTTTGATACATTTGAGACAACAGATTTTTCTCAATAGGTTATGGTCCTAAAAACCCCTTCCAATTTCAGTGTGGGATTCCCCGTCAGTAGAGGAAGAGGGCGGCTCGCGTCGCGGTCGACGGCGAGCGAATACTTCGACCCCGCCGGCAACTGCGCCCGCGAAACGTCGCCGCATGTGACATACGCATGCCCACTCGTACCGACAGTTCTTCTGACAGGCGCGGCCCGGCACGCGACCTGGACTCAGAAGGATGAGGTACTGACCGCTGAGAAGATTGCCAGAGATCATCATGTGCTTCTCATGAACGGTAGTGCAAAGTGCTTGTGAGACTGTTGATTGTTTTTTTATAGTTGCACTGAACTGCAGTAGATTAATCTAAGCTAAGTAATTCTAACAGATGAAGACTTCATTTGAATTTGATTCCTTTGAATTTGATTCCTTTGAATTTGAGTCATTTGAATTTGATTCATTTCAATTTGATTCCTTTGAATTTGATTCCTTTGAATTTGATTCCTTTGAATTTGAGTCATTTGAATTTGATTCATTTCAATTTGATTCCTT
>DWDX01002752.1:0-14508 GCA_018245675.1 Agara michaeli
ACAATTTTATACTTTAAAGAAAACTATTATATATATATATATATATATATATATATATATATATATATATATGAATATGTAAAATAAGAGGTTTTGTCAATGATGACTAGGGTATAAGATTAGGATTATTCCTTATTGTAATTAACAATTTCAATATTACAGTGTAGGACGCGTGTGACTTCTCAGAAGAAGTGTTAACGCCATTCAGACCATAATACGAGTACATAGAGAAGTCTAAGATCTCTAAGATTTTTTATAATGTTTCACAAGTATAACAAATGATATTTAATATCGAAGATCCGATCAGATTTGCGTCTAGGATTTGTTCTTCTAACCCACGCTTTAGAGACTGAAAACTTAACCACAACGCTGTCACTGCTTATAGGCTATGTTTGTTGATACAATTACTTCTTCTACTTCTGAGTAATTTATATTCTTTCATTCAACATATGATGGACTATGAGTAACTTTATTAATTTATTGATATACTAGATTCTGCCCGCGACTTCGTCCCGCGCATATATTATTATATACATATAAACCTTCCTCTCGAATCACTCTATCCATTTAAAAAAATGCATCAAAATCCGTTGCGTAGTTTTAAAGATCTAAGCATACATAGGTACAGCGGAAAGCGACTTTGTTTTATACTATGTAGTGATTAATTATAAAGTTTAATTTATAATAGTTAATTTAGTGGTCATCATGAATCTTTCATAATGGCGCAAGATTTCCAACAACACCGTCTTCCATTCATCCGCAAACAGATAACTAAGCGACGCTGCGTCCGGGACAGCATTAAGCGCTTTATAATTGTCTCTAAGCGTTATTATTTTTTCGTAGGGCGGTCTCCACGTCATAGGGCTGCTGGACTCCCACGTGGCCATAGCGTGCGTGCCCGTGGTGTGCGCGCTGGAGCTCATAGCAACGGTGTACATATACGGCCCCCGCAGACTCACCGCAGACATATTGTTCATGACTGGCCAGCCGCTTAAGCGCTTTTGGCTAATTTTGTGGAGATACGTAATACCCGCTTTGCTTCTGGTATAATATTTTTTTTACATTACACCTAAATAGAAGTTAGAGACGTATTCGTACTAAAAGTTACCTGTAACATATTACTTGCTATAAATGCATTCATTTATATATTATAATTACATAGAAAATATCGATTAAATAGTTATTTTCAGATGGTTCTGAATATTATTTATTGCAGTAAATGGAGTTAGTAGCTTCTGAGCCTATGTATCTTTGTTAAGGTCGCATATATTAAGTTAGCGTTAACTGCTTACCACTATATATTTCAGTAATACTACTCGAGCGAATTCTATAAATACATTTTTCACTCGCATCCAGATAATAACAGTTTACGCTATGCGAGATGCGTCCGGGCTGGCTGGCTGGTGCGTAGCGCTGTCTTCTGTCATCTGCATTCCGATCTACGCTACCAAAGTACTTTTACAATCGAGAGGATCCTTGCTAGAGGTACAGATTCTCATTGATTCTCATTGAATTCACATCCTAATACTAGGCATAGATTTGAACATAACAAATATTTGGGGAATAATTTGATTAATTTGAAAACTAAAGCAAAAATATGATGTAAAATAAAAAAGGCGAAATTTTGTGAAAAACATATTTGTAACGTAACATCACGCCTGTAATCCCCTAAGGGGTAGGCAGAGAAGTGTAGTACACCCCCACATTTCACCAGTTCCGTTTAAGTCCCACAATGAAATAGGCGGTAAGCCTATTGCCATGCACCGGGCAGACATCCAGACTCTCCAGACTCACTACTAAAAATTCTAAATTAGAAAAATCCAACAGTACCCAACCCGGGATTTGAACCTAGGACCTCCCGATCAGCAGATGCGCTAGCAACCGCCCGACCAATGAGGCAGTCAAAAATTATTTATATATTTATTTAATTGTATGAATGAATATTGTAAATAACAATGGACATTTAATAATATGAATATTCCATTCGGTCAGCGTATCCGCAAGAGCTGTCGTCCAAACGAGGAATGGGGCCCGTCGGAGCCAGATATTCGAGCGCAGTGGGAAGCCACCCAACAACAGAAGCACGAAGTTCCGCTTGCCAATTTAGAATTGTTACCAACAAAATAAATTCAAACACATATGGTTGGTAACTTATCAAAGATTCTATTAAATAAAATTCGTCAAAATAAAGTTTTGTTATTATTAGGAAATTATAATACCAGAACTAAATATATTTTTGTTTAGCAAATTGTGTTTTTTTGTAATAGAGCCTACTAATAGCTTTTCTTTTGTAACAGAGCTTACCAAACAAACTTTTCAAGCAAACTTTCAATTGAAAGAGGTTTCTCCGAAACATCTGTGACAATGTTGTCGAAAATTTGTCCATTATGCAGCGTTTAATGTTGTATAATCCATTTGAATTGAAGCAATTGAAAAGTAATAGGTACATCGAGTTGAACTGGTCAGTCACCTACTAAGATATAAATTTTTAATGACTTACTAAAAGTACAATTGGTTCATTGTGCAATAATGACATTGGGAAAAATTTGTATTTCTGAACAAAGCCGTTGCACACTTGTTCACAATTTAAAAAAAAACTATTTACAAGAGATATAAACATTTTAGTTACTTGTGACTTTTAAAAATAGAACAATAACAGAAAAATATGGTATGCCACCACATCGAATATATAACTTAATACTGTTATTCCAAATTTGAATTTAAAAATCTTACGATTTGAACTTTACATACGTATTTGTAAATCTATTCCCCTCACACAAAACAGGGGAAAGAAAACTAATACTTAGATACGATTGAATATTACACGCAGTGGGTGAAGCAAAACACAGGCTGGTACTACTAAAAATTTTATGACAGCGTAAGTGAATAATCTGTCGCAAGTTGAATTATATTAATCGTAAAAAATTCAGGTTTGCTAAAATGATGGTCTAGGGACGCCGGGAACTCGAACCAACCGAGTTTACTGCTTATAAGAATATCAATAAATTTAATTATACATGGCTTACAACATTCATTGACCGCAAAAAAATAATATTCTCCTAAATAAAAAGTAACTTTTCATCTCATTGTCAAATAAGTCAAATAAGTCACCGATGTCAAAAATTTTTCGTACCTATTGACACTTATTTCAAAATTTTCTTTGGGAACTAAATTATTGTAAGATGTTAATATAAAAACGAGGACAACAGCACAATTTCTTTAGGCAGACAGCTATCTAAATTCTCAGTTAATAAATTCATTCAAAATCAAAATGTCTGACACTAAAAATGATGGAAACGAAAAAGATAAAAGGGTCAAAATACAGGTCAGTATTTACACCTTCCATACTGACAGATTTGATTCTCCTACAATATAATAGAATCACATCTTACAATACACATTATGTTGATAACTTAATATGACATACTTACTTTTACAAACTTCCAAACCAGCAAGAAACTGTCATCCTCTAATAGGATCCATACCAGCTCCTTACATCCATGCAAACGTAGAAAGATTTCAATATATCATAGGATCATTACGATTTCGAAATTTGAATTGGGGGAAGGATGTAATTAAAGGCTATAAGGTAACCGAAAATTCTAGATGGCGCTCACGTCAGTATACAGCCGTAACGTCTCTCCCTATTTATCTGAAGTTAATCAGCCATAGAATAATCCTAGGCGAAATGGCCCTTATCGAGAATATATACATTCGACTAATAAGCGATTTTGCTTTAGACCTGTCAAAGATTACAACAAATCTATGGAGCTATACAAATTAAACGAATTCTAAAATACATCGCTTTAGTAATCAGGACAGTTATTTGCATCATTATCGGTTTATGATACAATTGTTTCTTTAGTATTCATTGTTTTAAAATGCCCACGTATAATTTCATGAAAGGTTGAAGGAGAAGATGAGATCGGCGAAGGAGAAGCCGGAAGGAAGAAGATGAAAAGATTCCAACTACCCAACATGCCAAGATGGTGGCAAGCCAAGATCATTCAATATGCGTAGGTAACATTTATGATATTCTAACACATACATACAGTTACGCCTATTTCTCATAGTGATAGGCAGAGACTAAGAATTACCACCGGCCACAGTCCTGACGAGCTAAATATTTCAAATATTCCCAATTTCTGCCAATTCACTTTTTGTGCAATACTGAATATATTTTTAGCCACTTAGTAATTCAATTTGGAATGTCGTAATTGTATTCTAGTTCACTTAATTATATTATGACGCGAAGGCCGTAGACGAATCCAGCTGACCCGGTCGCGGCCTGCGACGTTGGTGCTATCCGGGTCATCCCCCCCTAGACCAGGATCCTGACATGACAAACGACTACACTAAGTTTTGGTACACACACTTGTAAATATACTTACTACTTCAATTGAGTTTCTATAGTTGCCCACAATGCATTTACCAAAATTGTAAAACAAAATGTAGTCACAAGTCCAAATATCTAGTCATTCATATTATATAATGTTCTACTGAAAATGAACAGTATAAATAAAGTTGGTAGAGGTTACATCTAACATTGGACAAGAAAATTGACTACCTATCAATGTCGACTTAAAACAAGTCTTCAATATCCGTGCCGCGGCGGCTCTATCGATAGGCTTCAGTGATTGCGCGGGAAATTATCCGTGCAAGGTGTTAGGGGAGAAGATTAATGTTCGCGTGTGCGACACGTGGGGTGTGTGGTACGGGGGCTGGGGCGGGTTGGCTCTTAGCGACGATAATGGTGGCAACAGTCATTGCACCTTCGGCCGCGCCTTGAGTAACGTGCAGCGGTCGTAACATGCAACGTACGGCATCGAGTTCCTCGGAGGGATCTTTCTGGACGACTATAGAACTGCTCGCGGACCGAGGCCGACGCCGGTCAGCCGGAGATGCCGATGACAGTTCCGTGTTCGAATGTGCTCCACCAAGCAGGAGAACGTCTTTGCTCAGGTTTTCGCAAACAATTTATGTACATGCAACTTGCATTTGTTATCGTCTTTGTCACCACCGATTTTTTATTTATTTGAGATTTTTTATTATTATCAGATTAGCATTATTTAAATAATATCACAAACCAAAAACCCTAGATGAATAATTTTTTTTTTTCTATAATTTCTGCAACGACGAAGTTAGACTTTTTTTCTTTGGCAACATTCTTTTAAAACACAAATGACTAAAGTACTGGCACATTTTTGTTTTTATTTTTTCTACACTGAATTGCAATAAGTAGTTATTGTGAATGATAGCCAAATTTCTCACTTTCTTTCAACTCTTCATATTATGTATAATGGTTTTTCTTTGTTAACTTTTGATGCCAAGAAATTGTTTTTGGTTGGAAAATAAATATTATGACTACGTGTATTTCAATAAAATATTTTAAATGTAAAAGAACTAACAATCATAAATCAAGTTTGAAAGAATTCGAAATTTACAAAGTCCATAAATCGTGACTTAAACTTGTGCCGATAAATAATAGTGTGTACTATTTCAAACGATGTATGTGCTACAATACAATTAGGTAGCATACATTTAATACGTGAACGGGTATAAAGGATACATGTTAATAACATTTGTCGTCGTCGGAGCTGATGGGTGCTGTTTCAGATAAATATTTAGTTGAATTTACTGGCCATGATCGTTACTGCCGATGTCTGATATATTCCTCAACGGTTACACTCAATGCTTTGATGCATCATACACGCAATCTATGTGAGTTTAACATACATTTTCAATGCGCGATGTTACATAAATATTATTCTTACTCTCATCAGTCTTATAGATGTATTATAAAGTATAAATATGATACAATATAACTGTTCTTCTCAGTCGTTCATAAATAAACGGTTAGTAACTTTTACATGGATATATTGTCTCGAAAACAGTACGGCGCGAAATTTTATAGACATTTCATAGAATAGAAGAATAGACGTAATTTTTGTTTTAGAACTGTAGTAAAATGTAAGTGGAAGTTGGGCCGGCGGCGTTCTTACGATTTTATTACCGTGTTATAAAACTTCCATCCTAAACAAATATTCTACTATATGCGCTCTCGGAATGAACACTACCGAGCATAACATTTATATCTTTGTTTATCAACCTGCATCATCCGAAAAGTTTTATAACAAGCGGATATCGAGGAACACTATATAAACTTTGATCCGTTCATACTAAAATCTTTTCAATGGGGTTTGATGAAACCGCTTAAAAATGTTCTACACGATTGCAGAAATGCTTCTTCTGCTAATAGTGCCTCTCCAACTAGTGAAGGTTGGCTGTCAGCTTTTTATTATCTTCTTTGTTTTTAGTTCTGCGGTATAATTCTATTCCGGCTATTCCGGTCGACTCTCTGATGTTCCGTAACCACGACTTCTTTCTCCCGCCAACCTTCCTCCTTCCAGCGACAGCAGAAGTGCTTCAAGAATAATATTGAACTTTTAGAAAACTTTTTATACAACATCAAAAAATGATTGATAATATCTAGTATAAGATGCGTACCTAAAAATTGTTGGTTCAATTGTCATGTCTGAGGGAAAATTAAAATGAATTCAAACTTATCTCGGCTAAAAATTCCTATTTAGTTCAACTAATCATATTAACACTTGTTACCAATAGTTTGTTCATTGAGTTATTGAAAGCTGATTGCGCTACAATTGGTACATACAATATTGTTTCATGATTTTGCTTTTAATTCAAACTTCTAGTAATCTACGAATACATAGGTCAACGCCCTCACTCCGCCGAAGGGTAGAAGTGGAACACGTGTTGTGTGCGTGTGATGAAAAAGTTTCGCGAACGTACTCCGGGCGTATTTGATAAATGATTGTTATGCTTTGAAGCATTTTAGTTTTATCGCGTTGGCACTTTTAAGGTGACTAGCGTTGAAATTCATTATATACCTAACTTTTTTTGTGACTCATTTATCAATTGTTTTTATAAATGTTGATTTTGTTAATTATTATGCTTAATAATATTAAATAAAAGCAGTCAGACATCCTCGTCAATCAGAAGTACTAATGACATGGCCTTTTTTTCGTAAATTTACGTTTAAAGTTTTTTTTTATTTACACTTAATTTCATTGCCTATAAGATGTTTCAAATATTAAAATTTTTAAAAGACGTTTATATACATAATGAAGGGAGGTAGGATACCGTATCATCACCTTTTTTAGTATGTTTGAAATATTTCGTCACATACCTTCGTTTAAAACATTTACATAACTTTCATCGGACCATTCATATAATGCTGCACACTGTATGCGCGTTGAACAAACAATATCATCACACGGTGACTTCAAATGACGGCGAAACAGTAAAATCGAACCGAAGTATTTAAGGAGCGTTTAACCTCTGTGACGTGCGCTTTACGGCATCAAAAATAACACACCGTCCCGTTTTACTGCCGGCAGTTTACGGCCGCTGAGTTCCTTAATGTATCTATTCATTGAAACGAAGCTGCAGCCGCGTCGGCGATTCCCATCGTATGATCCGAAAAAAAAACATACGTAACATACACAAAAGGAACGTACAAACAGTGTAGACTCGCCCGCGAATAACATGCGCGCGCTGAGCTCTCCCACACAAGTTAATCCGCTTGTTTACATGGCACGCGTCTTAAGTGGCGTACGCATCGCCAATTAATCATACCCGGATCGTAAATGTTGATTTTACGACGTCATTAAGTGATCGAAGGATAAATCTTGTTATTTTATTATCTTATTAGTTGCGAAAATAACAAACATCTGCAACGTAAACAGTTTTATATATTTATTATTTGGTACGCACGCAACTTAAGTAGCGCAATGGGCAACAGTGGCGCAATAATATTATAACAGCGCGGTCTTGTTTGAATTGATCGGTCGAGGGTAAGCGTCCGTGGTCATGGATGTTTAAATATTTGCTTTGCACGCTAATGATGTTTTAAGTGCTGGTAATTGATCGTGAACCAATATCAAATTGAATGTTAATCATCGCCACTAACGGCTAAATATACATAATATTATTTAACTTTATGAAACGAGACGAAGTTTTGTACATAAATTACCTCGACGCCCGCCCTAAGCATTTTGTTTAACGTGAAAATAGTTAGGTACTTTTATTACGTAAACTGCAATAGGCTGAATGAAAAATAAAATACGCGTATATTACAGAAATCGTCACTCGAAATTCAAATTGTTTGAATATTAAACTTCTTTAAAATCATTAACCGATTCCGAACCGATTGTAAAAGCGTCTCCTGCAACTTTCATGTCTACAGTACTTATTAGTTATTTTTTATCCTTAAAGACTTTATTGTTTATTAAGAGAATTACTCAATTCACTACTTTGACCTAGTCACTGTGAAATCTGCGAGGTTTTGAACATTTTCTACATTTCCAGTAAGATACCATATGCACCTTATGAAGGAATTATACGAACATTTGTCCTATGAATATAGAAAAAAAATGAAAGAAGAAAAAGTAAAAAACAAAATACAGTATTTTTTTCCTTTTTCATAATTATCATTACATATACAAACATATGCGCGCACTATATACACACACACACACACACACACAAAATACACCCAAATACATACGCATTCATTGGTCCGCGTTCAAATAAACTCAAACAGTATTATCATTAGTCAGACATAAATTATAAGTTGTAGATCTTTCTGAATATAATCTGTTCTCGGATTTGTTATTTATAAGCTGTGTAATACTATTTTGACTGTATTGATATACTACTAGTGTGTGTAAAATTGGATGAAGTATTGCTGTTGGATTGCCTTTAAAAATAATAATAACCATACAAACACTTGAACATTCGTGTAGTGGCGATGAAACTGGATGCGCTCACGCTATTTATTGCTCGTGATTCAGGAGTAATTTTATCGTTGAAATATCGAGTGAACATTCTTTGAAGCTGCGGATTTGGGTCGCGCTTATTTTACACCAAAATAGGCTGACGCGCAGCAACTACGCGCCCGACGGAAAACCAATATGCTAAGAACTATAAAGTCAAACAAAAGCGTGGTGCTCACTTTGATACAGTGCATCCTTGGCATACAGTATATCCAATATAGGCATTCTATTTATTATTATAATACAATTCTGTAGCAATAAAAATAACGCCGGAACATCTAACAGGATACGGCATACATTCATGCTAATTCAAATAATAATTAAAATCCATATTTTATTGGTATAAGCTAAACAAATTTCTAATTTTATATGCCTATAACTATTATAAATATGACTTAATGTTTCATAAGTCAATAATAAGTACCTATGCACCTCCCTGAATATAATCTTGGCGGTGCCCATTTCTAACAACATATCGTCCTTTCAGATAGTTAACCTCTATGCTTAAGCCGTTGTTACTGATCAGGAAAAAACTGCCCAAAGTGCACAACGTGTGCGCGCTTTAGTCGTCTTGTATGTACGGACATTTCTTCAACAAAACGCAAGTGCGCGTCAAACCAGCGACGTGACGATAACGAGCCGTCACGTGTAATTCGGGCTGTGCGTAAACATTTCCGAGTAATTCCACGCTTCGAATAGGAAACTACGTGATATGATATAAAATTGCGTCGTCTCTCCTTTTAGTACACCGATACTACGGGGAAAATATAACCGAAGATAAACAATATTTTTCCGTTAACATAACTTTCGCAACATCCTCGATAACAAATCGGCTTCGTTACACATGATTTCGGTTTCATGTCGATTTTAAAACTGTCTATGGAAAATACAATCTATGTATATATATACAATCTATCTATGTATACAATCTATGTATAGGCAAAGACAAAAAAGTTTAATATCTTTTACTACTATGTTTGTCAACTAATTTTCTTTTTTTGTTGTTGGTAAAGTAGGTAATAACGAGCATTAGCATTATAAATAAAAATATTATAAATACAACGTGTATAGAAACAACAACAAAAGAAAGGGAAAGAAGTTTTCCACAAATTTACAGAAATGATTATTTTCGAATTAACTAATGTCCAATTTAAAGAAGGTCAGATCGAATCGTGTCGTGATCAGTAGACGTATAATTATTCAATTTGTTGATGACTCTAAATGCTCTATTATTCAGCCAGCAGTAAGTAAACAGTAACTTACTATTAGCGGAAGTTCAGGACCTATAACGGTGCATAATTAAGCAAGAAGCGCCATCTATTAATGAAGTATGTAACAACGATAGTCAATTAGGTTAAAATTGGAAACTCACAGCCAAATACAATTTATAGTGCGTTTAGAATAAATTGCCTACATTATGATGCGAAGTGATAAATTAAATTTCAACGTATAGGTAATTGATTGAAGTGCTTATTAATAGATTTTTTTCCCACCCGTTTCAGTAGAAAAAACGACAGAGATCAGTTTAGAAGAGATCGTACGCTCTCTAAATATTCTTCTAATCTAACCGAGTTATTTATCCGTGTATAGATAGACACCTAGATATTATTATTGTCTTGCGAATAATCCTGGTATACAACGTTTACGTCTGTAAGTGCAAAAAGATACAGTGTAGGTCACTTAAAAATAAATATAAGAATGACCTGTTAGAAGTCATTTAAAAATATATACTTACGCAATGATTGTCTCATTGCAAGAGTCGCCCCCCGGCGACTCGTATCAAGATATTGGTCCATTCGGGCTATCGCGTTTCATTAAAAGTCATAGTGTTGTTTTATTTCATAATACAATTTATCTTAAAATTGTTCTTGGAAAACATGTTTCGGTAATTAAAACTGAATATATTATGTAGTTATCGAACACTACGCAATGTACAATAACTTAAGCAATTCTAAGGATCCTTGTAATATTTACGATACATATACATGCAGCTCACACGAAATACACATACAATTAGATCCAGAACAATCCATTACATTCTCGTTCAAAATGTCTAGTCTGGAAGCAAAGTCAAGCCCTTTTGTACAGTAGACGGTAACGGTCACCAACCTGCCGAACGGATTCTTGTATAAATTTTAAACAGAGAATTGAAATGAATTTTATTGTTTTTTTTTCAATATACTTAGTGTGCACTTAAATATAAACTACAAAGGGGTAGCTTAAAAACAATACAGGCCTGTCATGAAGCCATTGCAGAACGCGCTGTTTTTTCCATTTTCCATGAAAGTCGTGCCAATCACGCGATCGAACTCATAGCAACCGCCTAGCAATGTCAACCTATAGATTTATGAACATGATAGACACGTACTACCGACCGTTACTAAAATGTGCGTATATTAAATTTATGTATTTTAAGCACAGTTTAAGAATATGAAAAGGATTAGATCGAGTTGATTTTATGATCATAGTTATATTACATTTGTATATAAGCACACCGTTTTTTGTAATAGGGACAGTTAACGACGAACTGAATAATTTAAAGCTAGTTAGTTTTTATAGATATTTCATAGTGGGCTATGGGTAACATTAAATTAAAAATTTTGCAAAATAATATACCTCATCTGATATCGTTTTGATTTAGCTTTTTCGCTGATATCCACGAAAATTATATAAAATATCAGTATTAGATTAAATTTGATTTTCATATAAACATTTTAATACTAAGAATCCCGCTATATTGCTGGGATACTATGTTATTGTATTATAAACCGTTGTGTTTTAATATTTAAATAATATTGATTTTCTTCGGGTCTTCCTATATGATGTGTGTATAAACAATTATGGTGTTGGCGTTGAAATTCGGATGTTGGTTATAACAGGTACATTGAAATGAGAATTAATCCAAATACATCTTACCTACCTATGGCTGTTAGAAACTCTATCTTTTGTTATCAATACCGCCCACCACCGCATACAATTGCCGGCGCGCCCTTCAGCGATAAAGGTTCCGCAAACACAATTACAAGTGAAACCCTTTTAAGCTGTCAATTACGGCTTTTATCAAGGTACAGAGTTCCATGCACTGAATTTTACGCACCGACTACGATTTAATCGAATTATTTTTGAATGGAAAGTATAAAGTTAAATGGATACATCTGAGCAATGCGCCTGGCAATGTTCGTAGAATACTTCAAATGGTAGTTTATATTAAAAATCGTTTATGTGTTAAATATTAGATACTTGCGATGTTGCAAAAGGAGAACAACGCAAACTATTCCTAATTCACATTTTTTAAGTAACAATACATAGTTAAAAAATAAAGTTGTTGTTTCACAGACTAAAATGAAATTTAAAATGGTGAGAAATACGTTCAAATATACAAAGTATACACCGACTATTTTAAGTCCAATAACAATTTCTATGCCACGTATGACATTCCTGAGAATACCTTGTCACGGAATGTAAAGGGGTGTGCAGATGTTGGGAGAAAGATAAAATCAAATTTGTTCAATTTGAAACTTATCTTGAAACTTAATTTGAAAGTTATCTTATCGTACTTAAAGGCTTCTATTTTTTAATGTACCTAATTCTAAGAGTGCAAGCCTAACAAGGTTATAAAAACGAATATATCGAAGTGAAAAATATTTAAAATGCACTATGAGAATATATAGCGAAGCAAATATGCCAATTAATAGAAGTTTTTAAAAAACGCAAAGGTATCAAGATACATACTATTTCAACGCCAAACTTTGGCAGGCGAAGTGAGTATAGTCCTTAACATGTAAGCCGGTACATGTGGTGTCGGCGGGGTCTGTACCATACCGTGCCAGGCCCGTCGTGCGCCGCGATAAACATCCCAACTATGACACGGGGCATCTAGCGCCAAAACTACTAGAGCGTTACTCCGAGCAGCCAGACGTTCCGCTGCTTTCATATCACTTGTCCATCGGATTGTACGTACAAAACGAGTCAAAACAATACGCAACCACACTCCGGGCGACGGTAAGTAGCCACACTTGCATCTCGAACGCACTGATTGTACCCAATTTACAAATGTTAATTGTATTTTATTGATCATTTATCTAGAACCGGATTTCATTTTATTCCTGTCACATACATATATCACTAATTTGAAACCATTAAGTATAGCAAACTTCGTGTCAATTCCAAGTAATCTTCGTTCGTACCGTAATATCTATACTTGGTATTTATAGCAACTCACTTTAAGGGCCTTTTTCCTCTCACGTGGGATTGCCCCTGCATGTGGATCTTGCCAGCCGTAAAAGTGCTTTATCGGAACCGTTTCACTCCATTTCACTTTCATTCATTTGTTTATTGCCATAAGAATTCTTATTTCAAATTTAATACTACAGATTACATCTCTTCTTCCTTGAGCGCAAATCAAAAGATGGCGATAGTTTTTTTTTTGCGACATTAGGTCCATCATGTTTCTGCAATCAATTTAGCAATAAACAAAACTTTTAACAAAAAAATAAAAACCGACTTCAAGTGGAAAACTATTCTAAAACAAATTAATTGGCACTAAAAGGAAAACAAAAAATACGAGGTCCTATCTTGTTATTCTTGGAGTCGGTGTCAGCCATAAGCTCCGGAGAAAAGACACCGACTAACAAACGAACAAACTACTAACAAACATTTAAAAAAAAACAGACGAATTGAGAACCTCCTTCTTTTTTTGAAGTCGGTTAAAAATAAAAAGCTTCTCTCCCATGCTACATTATGTAGAATTCACAAAGGAAGTAACACTCAAAAAAATGTCACTCGGTAAACTGGTATAATCATATGATGCATTACGTCGTTTACGTTCAGTTTCGCCCACCCGCACGTGCGGGCGCGCCTGGAGAAGCACATGGGCTCGAACCTGGTACGGCTCACGGACAAGTCCTATATGACCGAGCTGGAGGAGAGAATCCGCGCCGTCAACGAGGAGAACCTGAACAAACGTATCTCGTCCAGAGTCGTGAGCACTTCAAATATTTATCGTTACTTTTAAAAGCTTTCATTCGACTTCACTTTACTTCACATTTAAACATTTTGAGTCGTAATCAGCTAACTGCTTAGAATTATTTTATTATAGTATATTTATACGCCAAAAAGGATTTCTTTTGATTAATTGATTGATTGATGATTGATTTGATTGATTTTGGTTGATTTTCTTTTTAAAATCAAGAAACAGTTTTCAAGAACATGAAAAAAAATGAAGAGAAAAAATACATCGTAATTTTGATTTTCAAATGTATTATATTATACAGCGGCACAAGACACATAGTTGCGAATACACGTAATATTACGTTATGATTTATTATATGCATAATGGTTAAAGTGATAATATTCAATCAGTAGGTACACGTGTCCACGTTAAAGGTCATTTGACTCAGACGTCTCCGCTTTGACCTTCTCCTTACTTTATATTATATGTTTTTCTCGAACTACTAATATTTATGTACTTTAATTGTAGTTTTTTGTTAGCTTTTTAGTGTATGAATATAAAATATCACGAAAATGTATACCAAACTATGTATCTATGGTCTGTGGTATGGTTACTAAATACATTCCTTTATATTTGTTCTGGGTGAGAATTCAAGCTTAAGCCAGCATTTAGATTTAGTACCTACCTAAAGCAACAGGTGAA
>DWDX01002753.1:0-14496 GCA_018245675.1 Agara michaeli
AGAGGGGGGGGGGTTGTACCTTCCAAAACCTTCTCCTTGGCTAAGAGCTCCGAGCTGGTCAACTAAATAACATCGAGAATGTCTATCTGTCTGAATGTGTCATCGAGAGAGTCTACGTTTACTTAAGTTTTTATTTATTTTTTTAATCCTTTAGAAGCAATAGCGTATACCTGTATAATTTTGAGTAAATACGGCCAGAAGGACTTCTCGTACGTTTCGAAACTCGGCGGATTGCTCACAATGGAGGGGGTGGAGCACGGCGCCGACGTTATCGTCACCCCCTCCGACACGGAGTCGGCTGTTTTCGTCTGGAAAGTGAAATCAAACATCTCTCATATAAGCTACAATTATTACATACAGGCCACGTGGTCGATCGTTACGGATCCTGACTGCGAAATCGGAGGTCTTCAGTTCGAATCCCACCCAGGACAAACGTTTGTGTGACGAGCACATTTGTCGGTTCAGTGTCTGATAGTAATAAAAATATCTATATAAGTATTATATCGTATGTATATGTTCATCAGTTGTCCGGTTGCCATAACACAAGCCATTCGATTGCCTGTTTTGGAATCGTGTATTATATGAACTAAAATTTGACAATCGGTTCAAGGGATTGCACGAACGTAACATCGATTATCTATTCGATTATTATCTTTTTAAATCGACTTTTACTATTTACCGTTATGTACATGTTATGTAGATATCGATATATATATATACATAATGTTGAGTAAGCCAATGTGAGGTCAGTTTATGTATTTATTGATATCGAGCAGTTTATGAGTGGTGATACTGTCGCTAGCTGGAGCTACACACATCACAGATACACATACATGCAGTACACTAATCACTTAAATAAACAAAGAAATGATAATATTATGAAATTATAAAAACAAACACGCTGTTAATTTCGAGTAGCTCGACATGCATTCTAAGCCCTAATATCGAAACAAACCTTATGAAAAACCTAGCATTTTTATAAAAAATATTCACACGTCACTTGATACATTTTAGCGGCAGCACTCGTTAGAAATATTAAAAAAAAAAATAACATCGGAATCCTTTGAATAGGCCACTGGTGAAATCCGGTCAAAGATACAAAGAATTTCTTTTTATCTATGGATGTTTAATTATCCTTGAACATTTTTTTTAAATCTGGCAACACCGGGAAAACCGGTAGACGCGACGGCGACCGCAATTAAAGTTTCCACCTGTACGTATAAACGTTACGAATGTTACAACAACGAATTGAATGAAATGTGAAATATCAGCTCGAGAGTACGCACTTTAGCGAATGATACAGTCTCCTTATCAGTGAGTTTGTATACCGCCAGCTCGATGCCGTCCTTGGTCTCCTGCGGGTCGCTGGGGGGCCGCTCGTCGACCGCGGAGGAGTCGCTGGACGCGCACGCCTCCGCTATGGCCGTGGACAGCCGGCGGAACCTGCAACAATTCAAAAGAGTGCTGGGAGTTTTTTTTTCACCGGATTTTTTCTCCCGGCCCACCATAGCCCGAGGGGCACACAGAGCCGAAGTAACCAAGATGACTAAAACATGACCTTCTTTAAGTGTATGTATGTACCTTATCACTACATAGTATAAAACAAAGTCGCTTTACGCTGTCTGTCCCTAAGTATGCTTAGATCTTTAAAACTACGCAACGGATTTTGATTCGGTTTTTTTAATGGATAGAGTGATTCGAGAGGAAGGCTTATATGTACAATAACATCCATTATACAGCAGAGAAATATTGTTATTTTTGAGGTTTCTAAATGTGATGTCGTAAATAATTAAATTTTTTGCGGCGGGGACAAAAACTAGTTAATGAATAAAACGATTTGAATTTGAATAATTGTGTACAAGATCTTATTAGACAATTTCATAAGCTAAATTAACGGGCAGCGGATTGACCGTAGACTGACGTTCTAAGGAAAAAAAGGAATAATGTCATCGAATTTCGTGGTCTGTTTGTTTGTATTCATGTCGTTGTTTTGTCCATGGCATTGAAAACAGAGAATCCTGATATCAGGCTGTGACCGTGTAGCGAGAGAATAAGAAATTTTATACTACAATAATTTTAGAGCACAATTAAGTTAAGTTCGTAAGATTCATTAAAAACGTAATTCTTAAAAACACTAATACGACTGATGGTGCATACTATACGTATACACGCCCTATCGTTAATTTTATACGTGGAATGTTGCTAAATATACACTATTAGCCTAATTTAGTAGTAATGGGTTTTCGTAGAATTGCGGCCGATACCATTAGCGAACTTTAGAATCGAGTCATACGTAGTTAGAATTTAACTGCGTTTTTTGACACAGGTCTATACTCGTAGCGAGAAGGTTTTAGGACGTAGTCCTGTACGCTGGCCAAGTGCGGATCGTCAGACTTCAAACACATGGTATGATATTAAAATTTTAAATTACAAAACGCAAGTAACTTTCCATAGTAAGCGGGTCTTAGGATTTGAACCTCAAGAGAGGCTCAAGTACAAAGCCAAAGATACTAAGGTACCACGGCTATATGTAACAATGTTTATCATTCATAAAACGTACCATCCGATGTCGAGATGACCTAATTATATCAGCTGTACAATTGTAATGTATTTCAAAAAAGCAACCAACCAATGCCAATGAACTTCAACATATCTTAATATATATATTTTTTTGTGTGCGTGTGTGTCACTGAACTCGTCCTAAGCGATTGGACCGATTTTGATGATTTTTTTTGTGTGTTCAAGGGGACTCGAGAATGGTTTGGATTCACAATTTGGTCCACTGGAAAATGTTTTCTTTTCATAAATTTTCAAGTAGTTGTTGATTTTAGAATGTTTCACATTGGATCCGACAGACTGCGCCACCATCGCAGTGTCGAATATTAATTAGCTGTCAAACATAATATGACGTACGTCCCGTCAAATAAGATTAAAATCGGTTCAGATTGGTGTAACTAAACTATTTATTTATTGTGAAGCTGTACGAAGTTCGCCGAGACAGCTTGTTATCTTATAAATCTTAATTCAAAATCTTGAAACACTTTCATATTATGTTGCAAGCCTATAAACATGTGTGCAATAGAACGAATTGTCCGTGAAATATTCAGTTGATAAATCAATGGAAATTGAGTTTCAATTGAGAGTCTCATTTTTAAAATCTATTAAAATATCATTAATATGGCGTGTCGAAGAAATTCGATTATATCATAACGAGGGCCACCTGCGCTAATAGAATTTCTTCATTTTACGGAATTTTTCGAACCTCACCTTCTACAGGAAAGGTAGATAGCTGATTATACTTTTTAACAACTTAATACTGTTTTTACACTATTAACAAATATTATTGACAATTTTCCATACACGCAGTTGACCTGCAAGTGCAAATCTAATATATTTCATAGATCAGTCCCTCTGCTTTTAAGGAAGGACCGGATAAAACCGGATGGGACCGGTCACTAACTAACTTTTGGGACTGACTTCATCCGGGGTAAAGTGCTTCACTTTATATATAATACCCGTTTAAGGTATTTTAAATATTGTTGATGTCCTTCATTTTAACCTGTTAAAACCATACACACTACTGATATGAAATTTAAATATATATTCTGATTTAGATCATTTTTTATGTATGTATACGTTTGGTCGGTTACAATTAAGATTTGACGTGAAATGCATTAAAATCAGAATACATTAGGATTACAGACTATAACAGAAGTTGTATGTTCAAATAACTTCACACGTAGTCATTTACCTTAGGTTAGCCAGAGTTAGACTTGTGCAATTGTAAACAGACAGCCACTTTTTATATACATACATTTTTAAACACTTATTTTATATTCACAAATATACACCTAGACAGAACAAATGCCAATGTGCATCAAACGCATCTTTGTTCTGGATAGGAAATGAACCCTCAACTCCCAGCTCAGCAGAACCTGTCACGAAAGACTGAATCAACCGGGCAGTCTAAAGTTGGTGAATAATAAAATTTTTCTTTTCTCAGCCACTGATATTACCGAACAATGAAGATTGTTAGCTTTTTTTACCTTCCCAGTTTTTAAATACCGCGTCTTACAATGAATTCAAAGAGTGTTTGTCTATTAAATTTAATTGTATGTATAACTTTTCCTGAAAATATTTCAAGTTTAACGTTACTAACATTTCCATTATAAATACTACGACACCTGCTGATACAGCATAAATGAATTGGACACCGAATGTTGCAAATATAACGTCCAAACTTGTTTGGTAATGAAATACATAGATATTGTGCTGAGTTAGTAACTGGCACACTAAAATGTCGGGCATAAAAGAATTGTGAAAACAATTTCAAGTCGGAAGCAACGGCAGCTATCATGAAAGTCAAGTTTTCCACTCAACTATCTTTTAACGAGGGCAGATGAATATAATTCAAGAATGTTTTATGTCCCGGCACCAAGTTTCATCTGCGGCAGCCTTTGAATAATGTTCCACATTAATAAACAGGGACGTAGTTCCACTGCAGCAAAGGAAAGATGCGTTTCTCGTAACGGAGCCAGTGATGACGGGGATAGATAAAGTAATAATGTTGTGGGACTGGATCAATAATGCTCAATTCGTAGTACATCGGTTCATCAGCTTTTAGAAGTCCATAACTGGACATATAGATCGCCCCTTATAGACGCCAATTCGTTAAGTCTTGGGCAATCTAAATCCGGAGGCTTCCCGCTGCCTTCTTTATGTTTGGACTTCAATTCCTAGTAATTCGGAAACAAAACGTAATACGGAAAAATATGAAATAATTCCGTCTGACATTGTCAATTCTTATACAATAAGAAATGTTTAATTCTATTGTATTTTAATATGAGGACGGAAATGTCGAGCACTTTTATCAGATCGCAAAATGAGAATATATGTATGTAGGTTAGTCAGGATGCGTTTTTTGTCGAACTTTTTCAGCAGCCTCGGAATAATATGGTTGAGGTGGCATTCGAAAACTTTTTGAACATAGACCTCTTTCGGGAAAAGAAAATTGCAAAGTTATAAACAATTTAGTAAAAATAAAACGGGTTTCGTCTTTTGAAAATTTCTCAAATTGAGATTTTTGGAATCTGAAAAAAAAGATTCAAAGTGAGGAAAAAACTTCCTATGATACGTTCGCATTTAAGTATGCTTATCGCGCCATTCGGCCGTTGTCGACGTCGGTCGGCCTATGTCGTTAGATCTTAATCGGGATCGGTTCTTCGGTGTAGCTTGTCACCGTTAATTGTCGCTGGTCGTTTTATAACGAAACATACATTATATAAAGTTGCTTCACTTTCACTCCTGACCCCCTTCAATCAGTATCTGAACTATGTATTAGGGATTGGTCAAGATAGAATAGGTCTTATATGAGTGTTTAAAAAATGGTAAAGCACTTCGCAAAAACAACTAATCAGTGCTATTATGATATAACGTTTCGCATGCACCGCCGCGTTACCGTGTGGGGAGAACATGCAAAATGCAACATGCAACCATTTTAAAGCGATTAACTTAAAGGAAATCTGAAACTTCTTTTAACTATGTCACACAATGCTTTTGAATAATGTGCTTAAAGTGAATAATGAATCTGTTAACCGAATCTGCATTGTTGAAGTAACAACAGAATGATATCAAAATTCATTTGTAATAAGAGTTGACAAAACCAGAAGTGATTTAGGCGTCATCCCAAATCGAGAGAAACGTCCTTGTATCTTTCTTTACTCGCGATTTTATTCTAGCTTGTGATTTTCCATTCCTCTAGCTCTAGTGTATTTATTGAAAGAAGAGGAAGAGGTTTTATCGATCAGATATAAGTTTAAGTGTGCCTCAAAGCCATTAAAGGTTACCACCAATTTTTCATGTAACTACATACATACATATGTAATAACGTTCAAACATTGGTTTGCGTATATCAAAGTTGTTTTACATCACGTCCACGTAATTTACAAACTTACGCATAACCGATTGTCCGTGTTTGAGTTCCACCCAAAGTTGTATTTTAATAACTTCGTAAAACATTCGCTTGAAAATTCCTAAATAAACATTTTATGAAAATGTTCGCATTGGTAATGCCGGGAAGTTTTTGATCCGCTGCCAAAAAAGTTTGTTTTCGTTGTCAACCGCAACCTTGTTATATGTGGGTGAATGAGTTTATTGATACTGAAGGAAACTTTTGAAAATTGTTACAAATGTTCATATTTATTTTATCGGTTTTGTTTGCTATGTACGAGCATGTACGGCTTTACGTAGGTTGAACATCGGTTTCAATCAATTTGTTACATTGTTACATACATTCATTGTAAAAACAGTAAATAGTGAATAATTTACTTATACCAACAATCACGCCTATTTCTCAAATGAGTAGGCGGAGTTTTTTGTACTGCGCGTTTTATAATTTCACTCATAAAGTAGTACCTTATATAGTTAGCAATGGAGTGGCTAAATAACATTTAGGTAATCTTCTCGATTTAAATTTTTGTCGGTTAGAAAATGAAGTTTAGCTCTAGAGAATATAGAAGCCATAGAAAATGTTAAATCAATTTTCGCCGTTAGTACATGTGGAGCATATAGGAATTCGATTGCTTTGAATAAATAAAAGAGAATTTAGAAGTAATCGTTTTCACAACGAACATGACATTGATTTGCATGCGTCAGCGAAAACCTGACGCAGACGAATGCTTAAGTCAATTTGATTTACGTACCGCACTAGTCTACTGCATGCTTTAAATTTGGAACTCGCTGAATTTCTGTATTCTATTCTCAAATGCGTATGAAATATAGTTTTAATTTTTACTACATGTTACGTCCAGAAATAACTTGATTCGGGATAATACAACTTGATCATTAATGAAAATTTTTATTGAGTTACTAATTAGATAGATCCTGCGAAAACTTGTCATTATTAGGTGCCATGTGAGGAATAACCAGCAATAAAAATCATTATTTTCAATACAACAACTTTACGTAGCGTTACGGTCAACACGCATTTTGTTGCTACCAAGTTTTCAATATACTCGTACAGTGCCTAAAAATTATTTTTTGTCCCGTTCTCGTTTACCATGGAAGACATAAATATTCAGTCGCGTCCGAATGTGGCTCGGATGGCGTATGCCAAAAGTAAGTCGCTAATAGTCACTTTATATTCCATAAAAAATGTTCGCCGCATATTAATTTATGCGGCAAACGAATTTGTGAATACATTTATTCCTAGTTGTACCGCACTGTGCCCAATTAAATCGGCGTTTTGTTTGAAGGATCTTTTCAACCGCGACTGCACCTGGCTTGTTGGCGGTACAATTTGGAACATTTTTGAGGTTATCACAGTTACAGTTTCCAAAGAAACTTTACAATTTAACTGGCTATTGCCCGCGGATTCACCTGCGTGATCAAAACAAAGAAAATGTTCTTTTACACATAGATACTATTTATTACTAGCGTAAATATAATAATATTACTATTGCTGTTGAATATATAAATGTGCTACGTAATAAAGGACAAAGAATGAAATTCAAAAGTATTATATTATGTGAAAATGCCCGCTACTGCATTCCCAGTGTGCGGCGGGTGGAATTTTACAAAGGATATTATTATCCAACGGCGTAAAACCAAGAAGTGTATTGTTTTTATCATTCCGTATATATTTTCATGGTTATAGCCTTTGTTCCTTTGTGGAAGCTAAAATGTTGAGCCTGTCTGTCGCTGTGCCCATTTACAATACCCTGCACTTATGTGGAAGCATAGATACAATGCAAAAAAATATACATAATCAAATATTTAGACACAGAACAATCAAATTTGCTCATCACGCAAATGTTTATCATGGGTGGAATTGGAAACCCGCAACTTCCGGTTTCGCTGTGAGGTTCTCTATCCTCAACAACGAGAGACTAGTCAAAAAACGAAGAGAATACTGAGACAGGATTCTATACATATACAGTAGGTACCTGCTTCTTCTTTTTGTGGTGCCTCTCCATCTTAGTGAAGGTTCGCAGTCAGCTCCGCATACTTTCTCCAGTCTTTTGCGAGAATGAAAAGTTCGGCGGAACAAGAAACTCCTGCCCATTCTCTTATGTTGCGCCTATGACTGACCTTTTGCCAGTCATTTTACCCATCATTATAAGGAGGCATCAGAGCATATCTCTCATGTTTTAGTACATTGCCAAGGTATGCGTTTTTACGTTATTTGACAGTCTGCATCAGCTGGCAATTTGTTATCAAAAATAATAATATATATTTTTTAAACACTTTACGTAATTCAAGTCGACCCGAATTGTTAACGAAACAATTTTTGATATTCAATTTAAATATTACATACTCAGTTAGCAGCGGTTAACCGAGGCTGCTGGATTTACTGTGACCCGACACGACCCGTATTTCAGGCGAGTGATACAAATTGGTATGATACGTCACTGCAGTTAACTTTAGTTATAACTAAAATGAAAAAGGATTTTTCATATAGTTTGAAACATCTGTAAATAGTATAAGATACACTTGTTTACTTATAATAATAATAATACGATCACGCTAGGTCCCTAACGGGGTCGGCAGATAGCTCCGAGTGCCAAATATATTGTTGCTTATATAATGGTCAAATACTCCAATCTGTGAGAGATTCTATGCGGTCGATTACATTAGCTAAAAAACCCACCCCCTAGTAGGTAGAAAACTGACGGACCATTTTTCACCATTTATTTCTACCGGCTAGAAAAAAAACTGGCAAGACATTGGCAGTCCTCTGATCGTCAACATGTCGATAGATTGCCACTTGTCATCCGCGTGATCCGTCTGCTTGTTTGCACAGTTATATTATAAAATAGACATTTGAGATACGATACAACGTGAAGGTAAACGAGAATCCAAAAATAACTGAATAAAAGTAATTCATATTAAAGGTATGGATGATTTAAAAAAGTAAATTTATTGTCACAGCCACGGAAATGGCTCTCAAATTATTCTTCACACAACAGCTTTTCACGATGAGCACCGGAGGTTAAGCGTAGCTTGCAATTATAATCTTTAATTGGAACTTGCGTGCGTTCTCGTTTTAAATAATTAATTTTAAATTGAACGACACAGCTGATAGCTACTCGATAATTTTATTATTCACTGTAAATTTCTTCCAATATGCTTTTTCAGACATTATTTATTATTGGAAGTACTGACGCTGTGTATATTAACGATATCGAAGCCTTGATATTTTAAATAATGATAAATACATTATGATATCATTTTGTACATAACGCTATTAAACTGAGGTTAAAGTTTACCAGGTTTGGTAAGTGACGAATTATTTTTTTTACATAATGATGGTTTGATATGCAATCATTACATACGAGTAGATGTATCGTTGTCTGCTATCTGCTGCAAAACAGTACACATTGCGTCTAAGTAAAGATGTTTAATCGGAGTTGATAGGGCAGCTGCAATATCCATGGTTGGTTACAAACCTTCGTGGGCTTGTATGACCAACAAAGATGCATCAACCTGTCTATATATCATTACAGAGGCATGTCAATTGACCAGAATAATATTTATTGTTTTTTATAGTCTGTTCGTCATTACAGGAAAAAGAAGGAAGTTCTTAATATCACCATTTGTTTGACAAACGACAATAATAATCATTTTACCTGAAAATTGTACGAAAGCGATGAATCCGCTCGAGAGTGGAAAGACCGAGATAAAATTGTTGTACACGAGTTAATGATCACAATTTGAATGAAAAAGGAAAAAGTCGATTTGTCATGATTTAAAAAAGGGAGAGAATTTAAATGAATCCAAATATTTTTTTACGTAGCGTTCATTAGTTACACTGAGTTCGGTCGGGTGTCTTGTGGGTGGCAGTTTTCTTCAGATCATTATCAGAGCTTATTCGGTCATTAATTTATCACTGTCTAACAAATTATGGTGTTTTGCTCGAGGGGCCCATTGGCCCAAATTTTCACACTTATTTAGAGGGCTAATTTGAAATCTTTTCATGGAAATAGAGATATATCCGCCCTGACTATAAATATACTTTTAAAACTAAAATAAAAGAGCACGTTTGTTTATTTCAAAAATAGTACGTTGAATGGACCATCCACTTTTTCTTAGTTTTCATATACATACATCTAGAAGGTCAGAAGATCTCTGAATGAACAACATCGATCGCGTTCCGTAATTGTATTACCTCAATCATTGAATAAAACATTATGTAAATGAAATGTAATCCGAGTATAAATTATTCTTACACGATATACAGCTGTAATGACATGTGAATAAGATATTTCCTTTCATAAAAATAATTGACTATTATCTTTTTAATGTTTGTTTTTGGATACGGATCCCCCGTATACGCGGAAGGCTCAGAACATATTCCAACACTCTATTTCTATGCGGATTGGGCCATACCTATGGTTCAAAGCGGCTTAGTAGTTAACCCATCTGCCAAATATTTTAAGCGTATTTAAGATCTTTAACTGGGGTTAACGATAATTACTTTATGAATAGATGTGCAGTATGCAGCCATAGCTTAGTGGATTGAAATTCAATTTCCCACTTTGGGGTATGGGTTCGAGTTCTCGCCTTTGACTTGTTACGTGTGTTGTTATATATGAGATCTGTATGAAGTGCATAACACGCATCAATTACCTTTTTTTAAATAAAATCACTAAGCAGATCTTATGTTCCTTAATATTTTATTATTACTATAAACTACTTAAATTAGCTTGTAATTACGTGCTGTAGTTTATCTGTATGTATTAGGGAGCAGATCACTTTACAAATAGCAGAGCATGTCGCCCCATAACAATTGTGTTTGCGTATAATATTAATAACACGGGCGCGATGTGCGCAGTTTGCACACTTCGCAAAGTCTAGGCACAGAACGGGAGCAGCCGCAACTGCGACACAGCGGCATGCAAATGACCGTAAAAGCGAATTTGTGTTGCCAAATGCAAAACGCTTACCAAAGGGTTTAAATTTGCAATTCTGTCATAAAATCCATGCAGATGATACGTGAGAGTCCATGCTCTCGATTAGTTTGATTTCGTCTATGGATTAGATTGAATTGTTTTTAAATCAACAAACTACGGCTACAAAGATTATGGAGCATTGTTATTCAATGTTATTCGGGTACTTAAGCCCGTATGGAGTAGATAGCCTCTTGGTCAAGTTTCTGGTGTGTTTTTATGCATACATACCTATATGTATGTTGATCAGGTGACCAATTTCTATAACAGATAACCCTGTGTGGAATCGTTCCAATTATTATTATTATTTCGATTGACAATCGACTGTTTGTACCTATATTTTATGGAATGCATTTAATATCTTGGTCTACATTGCACCAAAGCCAATATATTAATGTCTTGATGTATGTGCAATGCTGGGTACTAGAGTCACGGTTTTATGTCTGTTTTGAATCTTCCGTGTGTGTCAATTGTCATGTAATAATTTAGCAATATATAGTAAATATTTATTGTACTTTTACTTTCATTCCCTGAATTTGTACGCCGTAAAAGGCAAAATATGGCTTGGACTAATAATCTTGTAACATTTTTATATGTATGTACCGATAGTTGTGCAAATAAACGTCTTTGTCTTAGTCTTTCGTTACGGCTATGATCGAAAGAAACGCGTTAAGATGTAATAACAGCAAAAATCTAACATATTTATCAACACTTACTGTTCTCGTCATTCACAACATGGTCAAAGAATTTTGTATCGTTTATCGTTCATCTCTATAGGTCGAACTGTTTCGCTAAGCCGGTAACGAATCCCGATTAATAACTCCGAACTCGCATAAATAGAACTAAGAAAATACGATCGACTCCAGTAAGTAGGGTAATACATTCACCCCTTCCCAACATGTGGAAACCATAAATAATATTGCGCACCTGCACTGCTAGATCGGCTTGATGAAGAAATTTCATATGTGTCACGTTGATTTATATCATGCAAGTGAATTGTGATGATATTCTGATTGTGAGGGTAAATCTTTTTCGCTGACTGTTAATTTCTTTGCGGTTTGGCTTTGTATGATCTGTTTGCATCTGTTTGCACGACTATGTAAAAAATCGATTATTATACCAAATTAATAATAATTATACGCTTTATTGTAAACACATAGAAATTGAACAATAGTGATATTAATAAGGCAATTGGCGGTCTTATCGCTAATAAGCGACTTCTTCCAGACGACCAGTTTTAAATTGGAGTTAAAGATGCGGAGGAAAGTGCGGAGGAAGGTGTACCGAGCCGTTTATTATGGAAACTTTTTACAGCATAGTGTGAGATATAGAAGGACAATGAGAAGGGAAGGTGAAAACTAGTGTGCGGATAAGCATGCACATTCACAAAAACATTATGTATGACCAAGTTATAGATCTTTATATTACAATTGGATATTTTCTTTTCAAACCAATTTAAACTTTTTCAATGAACAATATCATTTTATTGTAACCTTTCTTACTTTCCATCCCTGGCCACGAGTCCCTCCAGGAATTGCGGGTAGCCTGTACCATATTCCACTACATTGCTACCGAGTGGAGATACTGCTTTGATAGTATAGTACCTTGACAGTATAAATACATGTGCCTGAAATAAATGTAGAGCTACAGCCTTAATATGCATATCCTCATTATATCTATAACCTTGCCCACTTAGATCAATGTATAGGTTAAAAAGATGTTTATTCCCATAAAATACATCATTATCACGTACATGAGAACAAAATATAACAGATAACTTAAAAAAATTCGTTGTTTTAAATTATTACATTTTACAATTACTAGAATAGGGACCCGAAAAAAATGAAAAGGGACCGATTTAACGTAATATGTTATCAGAAATACGTACTCATTATGATATTATCAGTATTACGTTTGAGTGCGTTAAAACATGCTCAATGCGTGACGCGACAAATTATAATGATGTAGGTATGGAAAACGTTTCATATGTCATTGTTCACATCCCCTGCGGTGTGGTTACGTCACTTCACTTCACTGTTTGCTTGCGCCATGCCTGTCAGTAACAGAAGCTATCATCCGTCACCCAACTCTCGCCGCGTCGAAATTGAATCTTCGGTCTCGCACTCGCTTTGGTGGTTATAATAAATTTGAGAAGGGACAGTAATTGCTTTATATTTGCCTGAAAAATATTGGTATTGTCTTATTTTATGCAACTTGTAACGTAATTATGTATATTATACGACAATATTATGTAGGCACGGCAGTCCATTCGCCTCGAACCGTTTGTTCTAATCGTAAATAACTTTGAACACTTATGCTAGTTATAATTACACTGCATAATATTATGTATAATAAGCTGTGAATATTTGTGCATATAATGTAAATCATTTTATACAAATATGTCTAGTGTTTAACTTTAAGCTGTTAATTTTCTCAGTATACAACATCTATTCATATATGTACATACGTAAGTGTTGTAAAGGTACACACACATAGGTAAGTACAGCGAGATTAAGTACAGCAATACATTCGCTCTAGCCAACATGTTGAGACCGTAAATAATTTTCCACACCTGTGCTGGCTAGATTGGTTAGATAAAGAACCTTAATGCTATCTATTGAGCTGAGTTATATAATGAAATTTTGTGAGTTCTGGGCGATATTTTACGATGTCCATTAAACGATTCGTTTTACTTTAGAGTACGTGTTTTATGTTTCCCGGTTACAATGTAGTTGAAAGTTTCATGCTTCAACTGCCGCACACTAACGGCGCATTATTTTTGCCGCTAAGCCGCGGTGCGATCACTGTGCTGCCGTCCAAGGGCATAGTAGATACAAATATGCTTAGAAATTTAGACCTACTTCTCATGAAGCTTGAGTAAAATAACTTTGAATATATTATATGCTTGGCAAAACGTTCACAATACACACGCTGCTAATTTTCTATGTGTACATAAAAAATAAATGAAAAAATAAGAGTCACTTAACATTCCTTACCTATCATCTGTTCTAACGAATTCCTTTCGTGCGAAAACTACGAAAGCTCTACTCGTAGTTCTTTTTTTTACGCTTCACCTTACATTAAGTATTCTGTAGCCCGGTAATATCCTTAATTAAATTCTGATAGGAATTTAATTCACCGTCGTCAAGATTTCTCTTTTGTAGGTAAGAATAGTGTGGAGTAATAGTAAAATTTCTGCTGTTTCGGTTCTAGAATTACGTTTACCAACAGGTGTTGTGGAAGGGTAGACGTAAATGAATTGATGAGAGTTAGTTGCATACTGTTTATTAGCTTCCTAACAATGCCTTTATATTGCAACATGAGACATAATGTTAGTAATGGTTCACCGCGAAATCAGGCGAGGACTATTTCAATCGTTATTACCATTTTGTAGTTACCGTCACATTATCCATACTAATATTATAAAAGCGAAAGTAACTCTGTCTGTTTGTCTGTCTGTCTGTCTGTGACATCATCACGGTCAAACCGCTGAACCGATTGTGATGAAATTTCATATGTAGATACTTGAGGGTCTTGCGCTGAACATAGG
>DWDX01002754.1:0-14493 GCA_018245675.1 Agara michaeli
ACGAAAAGTCCAATGAAATGTCAAAGAATGCTTTTAAGTATAATTGATTAAATTAAACCTCATTTATTGTACCGTTCATGTTTTTTTAATAACACGAAAATTTGTACACAGAAAAATTGTAGAGAATGTCTTCAAATTTTTTTTTTTTTTTTATTTAGCTGCGGTCGAAAATCGACCCCTAGACGACCACTAGTATGGAATAAATGCGGGTAATAACGCAAGCATTAAATTGCCTACTTTGGAATCAGCTATCCCTTAATTGAATATTCCCTATTGTTCCTATACCTTAATACTTTTGTTAGTGTATTATTCATCTCGATGAATTTCATTATGTGACACCGTTATGTGTCCTCGAAGTAGTTTGTGTCCTCTCTTGAGATGCATAATTAAATTATGTAAGTCGCGGCACATTCTCATTTGCGTCGTAACACTATTACATTCGGCTAACGGTCGGCGGAATTTCAAATTTGAATTTTTCCAGACAAACATGTCGCCTTTCGATAATTCTATATTCAAAAGTCCGTGAAACGGTTTCGACTTTGGATGCGTTCAGAATTACTCGGCCCTGATACATTTTGATGCAATCACTATTTTTGCTTATGGATTTGTCTGTGTACTTGAAATACTATAAATTGAATAAAAAAAATGTTTAATTTTGAATATTTTTATATGAAATTAAGTTCAGCGTAACAAACTTCTACGAACATTCAAATGTCAGCGAACCTTTTGAACCTCTATTCGTTATGACATAAAATTAATTTGGTTTTTAAAATAGAGTAGGCAGGAAATAAAAACAAATGCCTATCGCTTAAAAAAAATTGACACATTCGCTATATTAAATATTGTCAGATTTGGTTTTGATGTTTTAACACGAAAACCTAACAAACAGAGTTACTTTCATAGCTTTCGTATTTGTATGGATTTTTAGTTCAGTATAAGGAGACATTTTTCCATACATTATGTATTTAAAAAGCGTCAACCACGTATGCTTAAAGCATTAAATTTTCATATTATCCCATTTTAATAAATCAATATACAAAACACATAAGGTTATGTATTCATACTGAGTTTTTTTTGTGAATAAAGTGGCAAAGATTACTGGAGCACTAGCAGCCGCTAGCGCCATCTCCAAACTTCCTCGAATAGGACTGAGTGAGACGGTTATTTAGGTCCTACTAAGACTTAGTTTGAAGTGGTATTCATATATTTAATGTAACTCCGACATCTAATTCAAAATTCATAAAGTTTTCTTACGTGGTACTTAAACACAACCAATTAAAAACGTAATACAATATTACAATTTAATGGTTTGGAGAAACGAGCATACTTCAGAACTTTTGTTTATTGTTTTATTTATTTAATAAAATAACGAATTGAAAAGAGTGATATAATATTAACCAAAAAATATTGGTTGTATAACTGCAATGTAGACGCGTCTTCGAGATGCGGTTAAAAAGCGTCCATCGGTACATGTATTTAGCATCTGTTACATAAAACAAATCGAATTTAGAATTCTGACAGCCAGTGGCCGTTGCATATTTAGCACAAAAACGGTGTTCGAGTGCAATTCGAAATTCAAATCGCTTTCGAAAATAGAACGCCGAGCGACGGGCCGAGGGAGAACCGCTACGCAGAATAAATTGATCCAGAACGTTTCATATTATATTACGCACGTATAAATCTGTTCTTTCATATCGAACAGCGTTCTTTTAAAATGTTTAAAGAAATACTGTCAGCAAACAAACAGATTGGTCATTTAAAAGTACCTAATTGGTAATCGAATAGAAAATAACTGTTCGTTAAAATTTACAAGTTCTCTCTCATTGCAATTCGAAATTTAAAAACGAAAATGCAAAATTGACAATATTTCAAGCCAACGTCTATGTTTGTACCTTTGCAATTCAATTAAAAACCTATAAAATCTAACGTTTATAAACAAGTCAGTGACGGGATGTTATAAATTCGAAAATGTCTGAATGCAATAATTGGTAACACAGTGGACTCTGAGTCAGTTCGGTACAGTCGCATAAAGATATTTCAATCGTATTTGACATTAGTTCGAATTGGGAAATTTGAAAAAGGAACAAAAATTAATGGAACTATTGCAATCGTATTTATTTTTAATAAATTGTCATTGTATGGTATTTCTTATCTGCCATTACTGTTAATTGAATGAATGCTTGAATAATTATTTAAATGGTTTGCAAATACAAGATATATGAGTTATTTGTAATATATCTGCAAGCTTTGTTCGGACGAATATAGTGAGTTAACTTTATTATAATAACTCTTTGAAATCTATATTTATGAATAAAAAAACTCAATGGTTAAAACATGGCCAATAAGAGTTGTATTCATGAACAATATTTCACACATGACAAGACATGATTTAAGTATTTGGCATGTGCATAAATTATTCAACAGGACAGCGGTTGCAGCTATTATAAATAAAACCCAATGAAACCTATCGAAAAACGAATTAATCGTATATTAAAGGTTAAAGGAAATTCGTAATTGGAAAAAAAAAAATTCCATTTTTAAACATCGCTATCATAGCGTAACTGGGTGTACTCTTAATTTTCGCTGGTCGCATTTCTAGGGTGCCAGTTTCTCCCCTATCATACGCTGGATGGACTTGAGGGGGGCGGGCTTAGTTGATTGAACTCCCTCATGCCCCAAACTCCGATGATGTTTCCCTGTCAAAAGAAATGTTCAGTTCAATCTTACTTCTTCACAAACCGGCAAAGGGCGTTACATCCTGCCAGCATTATTTTTTACAACTCAAATATGTATATTCAAAACATGTCCGAATAAACACTTTCTGGGCAAGTGAGGGCTTTAACTATACCTACTCTACGAACAGTTAAGCTTATAGTGAAAAAGAAAATATTAAAGTATAAAAAGCGTATTAGAATTGTTTCTATTCAGCTCAACAGTACCGCGCGTGTGACTGCAGCCATTTCTTAATAGCCTTGACATTTAAATGGCGGATGTGCAGGCGTTTTATTGCTCTCCGCAATGGGATCGGCAGCCCCTCAGAGTTATGTTTACCAATTTTAACGATGGATTAATACCATTACCCGGTCATAGACGAGACGGGCCCGTGAGTGAAGTGGTTGGTGAACCTCACTGCTGAAAAGGGTAGCGTGTTCGATTTCCACCGAGAACAAATATTTGTGCGGTGAGCGTTTCTGTTTGTTGCGTCTCGGTGTAATAAAAGTGTGTAAATAATTATTATTCAGTAGGTGTATATGTAATGTATATGGCTGCAGCTATAGTTACGTTATGGCGGGGTGGGGGCAGGGACATTTTCCAAAAGCGCAAGAATGTGTACAAATTAACTAGTTTTTCCCCGTATTTGAGGCAGAAAAAGGCCAAATTCTATTATATATCGATAATAGTGCTTGAGAATAAAAGCATTTAATCACCTTTGAAATCAATTATTACTATTATAAAAAATGGCCCTTAAAACCGACTCAGGGTGTGGTGTGTCGTATGTTACGTGGAAATAAAACCGTCGGGAGCTAATTCTGTATCGAGGTCGTTCCTCCTGACACGGAGACCACGTCCAGAACTTCATTTCCAGCCAGTTTATTGCGCGGAGCGGCGTTACCGATGAAACACACGCCCCAATATGCCAAGTACAGAGGGTAATGTGTGTTATACTCGTGTCATTGCATGTAAAAACGTATTTTTATCGAAGCACGCCGCGGCGAAATATTTTTGGAAAATATCGAAAATCAACACATTTATAACCACGTTTTTATAAACGAAAAAAAAAACACTTTGTATTCTCGCTTTGGGGATGTTTGTAAAGTTTATGTCTCGTACTGGCCGGCGGTGAAAATTTAAAAACTCTAAACAGAGTCTCGTAAACGGTGTTCTAAGTTTAAAATTAGTAAGTCGAAATTTAGTACGATATTTGAATCTTGTCACGCTGTCTTGGCATTGTACATTGTACAGGAAAATCGGGAGGCAATAATCAAGGAACACGGTCGCTTTGTGTGTTTTAAGACAGGTTAATCCGGGACATCGCAGGCGAGCCGAAAGACGTAATTTACTCGCGTGATCCAATTCAGTAAGCTGAAGTAAAATGGCTTAAATACATTCGGGACCGGACGGACACTGTTTAGGTTTTCTCAACGATTGAGGACGCTACGGGCTTTTGATGGGCTCGTAGAAAGCTGTCAGAAAAATGAGAGATGGCGACAAAGCACAAAGAAACCATAGATAATATAAATATAGTGAAAAACGGTGTTATTCTGATTTTTAAAGCCAAAATTGAATCATTACGGTTTCATTTGTAAATTACTTTGAATTCAAAAATCGAATACTGAGCGGTTCGTAACAGCAATTGCATGGAACTAATTTTTTTCGACCCATTACTATTGGTCCAGCTTGTGCAAGCATGTTATTGCGCCTTACAAAGTTTAAGAATTTTTTCGAATCTCAATGTTAATGGTTTTTTTTTTTTAATTTATTAAAAGACTTTGTCGCAGAGCGACCATACCGTCTCGTAAAAAACAACACATACATTACAACAAACAAAAATAAAATAAAAATACAACAAAAAACAACAAAAACAAAAAATTAAAATTAAATTATGTGAACGTTTGAAATACGTTCGATAATCTAAAGCGTATATTATTCTTTCTTCATATACCTATACGTGGTACTGGATTTTTCCTTCAACGGCAACCTACCTTAATGTTTGTTATCTACAAGTGCTGTTACGTCACAAGCAATATCGAGTAGCGGGACCGATAATGGACCATTTTCATTAGCGTTGCTGCGTTACGGTCGATTCGGTGAGCAATTAATCCCAGCCGTTATATTTAGATGAGATTGGTACAAGTTTTGTTGAAGGTCTATTGAAGGTCGTTCAAGAATTACGCAAGCATCGAAGGGCTTACCTTTGCTTGTTTTTGATGATTTGTGATGGTTACGTCAGCAATATTTGTTATTTCTGATTTTATCGGCAATTTTTTTTAGGTTTCGATTCAAACAAACATGGCTACACTACTTGTCTATGCTTGACAGCGAAAAGCGTGTACGGGGATTCCGCAGAACGATTGATATTACTTACTCGCTCTCGAGTAATGTTAAGTTAGAAAGAACTGAAGCAGACAACAATTTTGCTTGAACAATAATATTAATTGTGCATTAAATTCAAATGAATAAAAATACAGAAATAAAACTAAACCGGAAAGTCAGTTTAAATTGTTTTTAAAAATTAATCTTTGCTACGATACTTTTTATATGCATCGCTGGTTTTATGATTTTACTTAGTCTATGGTTTTTAACCAAACCGTCTGCTAGTCTTTAAAATACCATGTATGTACCTATTGGAGTATTCGCATCGACGAGCTATATCCGAAAAGATTATTTTTCTAATTTAGAATTTCTAGTAGTGACTCGGAGTCTGGATGTGTGCCCGGTGCATTGCAATAGGCTCACCACCTATTCCATTGTGGAACTGAAACGTAACTGGTAAAATGTGGGGGTGTACTACACTCCTCTACCTACCCCTTAGGGGATTACAGGCGTGATGTTACGTTTTCAAATTTAGCGTCATCGTGATGCATAAATACATAAGGCTCTAGATCCAGCTAGTATTCTTAAAAGTGCTTTTGCCATACTATATACCTACATATTTTTAGGTCTGTTTCTCATAAGGCTAGAGCTAGAATTTCTGCGTATTTTCCTCCTTTGTTCAATGGTAATGTATTCACGTGGCCAGTGAATAAGTTCGGTGAAAACATCGGATATTATATTATCAATAACAGATGATCGATAAAGCCTTGGATTTGATAATCTTATCTGAAACAATATAATAAAGCTTGTACAGTCGCCGGATTAGGGCCGATCAAAGAGCCTCTTGACTGTGTCCATTGATTGGAGAATCGATTAGCAATGTTTTTTGTTGTTTTCCGACCCTTTCAATTGTGCCACCAATCTCTACCAATCCGCAATTGGCCAGCGTGGTGGACTACGGCCTAGTCCCTTTCACTATGAGAGGAGACTCAGTCGAGCAGTGGACCAATAAAAAGGGTGGAAAACGATATTGTTCTACTGCTGAACAGCGGTCTTCTCTCGAATAGACTGAGTTTTTGAAAGTAGTCTACCACGCTGGCCAAGTGCGGATTGGCAAATGTTTTTGGTAACTATTTTTATTATGAGGAGCTCTAGGGAACTCCACTATCGGCGCCATTCATTGGACTTCCCTTATAGGATTTTTAATAGATGGAGTATATTTTAACTATAGGCAGGTGGGAGTGAAAAATAAATTTTGTTCTTATAGCGACCATGGGCAAGCGTCTCCAGGACATCGGTGTGGAGAACACGGAAGAGAACCGACGCAAGTACCGCCAACTGCTCTTCACCACTGATCCCGTGAGTTGACATTTATTGAACCAGGTAGAGCTGATGATTGCTGACCCGTGACTACTGAGCCGAGATGATGAGTTCGATTCTCACCAAGAAAAAAAAGTCCAGCAGAGCTGATGAATTATGACCGACCACTGAGCTGATTCGAGTTCGATTGTCATCTAGAGCAAATGGAAAAAAAAGACTATATTTATTTCATCCAGATCCAAAAAAGAGACAAAAATAATGAAAAAATGAACAGATAGCATTAAATATTTTTGAATGTTAGACGGAAAGATTGGAAATGGAAGTTAGCTAGTTTTCTGTACATCCTATGTCCGGAGGTATATTTAATACACAATATGTGTAATAAAGTATGTACATATTTACACAGACAAATGTAATTACACTGTCGCAATGGTCTGTCAAGGAGTGACGTTTCATACTGATGACCTTAATTATCTGAATAGGACGCTCGGTTTTTATGTGTCGCCCCCTACCGCACTTATGGGCCGTTATGAAATAACTGCTACGTGTATGCGTGATTTAAGACAATTGTAACAAATTGCCCTTTCACTTGTTCTATCTTCATGGAGTAATTGATAGTAGTGTTGGCAATAAGTGACATAAAACTGGAGCATATTCAAGTACTCTACTAAGTAGATCAGCAAATGAGTCGAGCTTCTATTTTATATGTTCATATAAAAATATTATGACATGATATGCGAAATATCGTCACATTGAATTTATTTAAGTTCACACATGTCGAACGGCACGTCATGTTAAGTTGGTGCACATGTCAGCTCGTTACATTCTATTAACTTATACACATGTCAATCATTACATTGTATTAAGTTATACACATGTCAAACATTACATTCTGTTAAGTTATACACATGTCAAACATTATATTCTGTTAAGTTATACACATGTCAATCATTACATTGTTTTACGTTATACACATGTCAAACATTACATTCTGTTAAGTTATACACATGTCAAACATTACATTCCGTTAAGTTACATTCAATCATTCTACATAATTTTGCATACAAAAAAATCAAGAATTGCTAAAAATTGCTTTTGACGTATTAGCAATAGATAAATGTAAGATTTATTTGTAGGCTATCGGCGAGAACATCTCCGGTGTGATCCTGTTCCACGAGACCCTGTACCAGAAGGCCGATGACGGCACGCCCCTGGTCTCGCTCCTGGAGAAGCGCGGCATCATCCCCGGCATCAAGGTCGACAAGGGTGTCGTCCCATTGTTCGGCTCCGAAGACGAATGCACCACCCAGGGTAAGTCGCTCGTCTTTACTGCATTCTGCAAGTTTTACTACAACGCATACAATATCCATAAACAAGTGATGAAGTTAGTCTACTTACATTATGGACTGTGGTGTTTTAAATGTCTCGAAGGTAAAATTGTTTCTGTGGTACCGTAAACGTTATATATGATAATTTAATATGTTTACTCGAACAGTCTTGATAATGGAATATCAGTGTTACAGGTTACACTGACCTTTCCGTATCTGGTTGACATTTGTTGTCAAGATTTTTACATAACAAAAAATATCTATCTATCTCTATATATATACTGGTACATACATTGGTGTATCTTAAAGGCAAATCTTTGTAGGCGCAATCTCATATTATGCTGGTAAATAAGAATAGACAGGCGAGTTAAAAATTGATGTTACTGCAGAAGTAGTAAGTAATTATACATCCAAGTTAATAAATAGATAAATATAAGTTAGTATACTAACTGCACAAGTAGCGAGTATACTAACTTATATTTATTTATTTATTCTTTACTTCCAACTCGTTTAGTGTACACTAAAAAAAAGGAGACCGTAAACGCTGACACTTCAAGTTATCTTATTAACATGGTATTGCTTGGACTAACAGACGCTGGATCCTACAGTCCTATTCGACATCAGCTGGTAGAACGGTAATGGCCTGCTTCCCTGCTCTATTTACGTGGAACAAATCGTTTCCAGGTCTGGACGACCTCGCGCAGCGCTGCGCCCAGTACAAGAAGGACGGTTGCCACTTCGCCAAGTGGCGCTGCGTGCTGAAGATCGCCCGCAACACGCCCTCGTACCAGGGCATCCTGGAGAACGCGAACGTGCTCGCGCGCTACGCCTCCATCTGCCAGAGCCAGCGCATCGTGCCCATCGTGGAGCCCGAGGTGCTGCCCGACGGTGAGTCACCGTTTAGAAACAGAGGAAGATAGTAATAATTGGGACCATTCCATCCAGTTATCGAATTCCAAATTAGGCAATTGAATGCCTGTAGTATGGTGTCCGGACAGCTGGTACATCCATACTACACAATACATATAGATATATTTATTACACCCAGACACTGTACAAACGAATGTGCTCATCGCACAAATGTTTGTCCTGCGAGAAAATCAAACCCATGACCTCAGGTCTTGCAGTCTCTAAGCACTCAACTACGAAGCCAATCAAACAGACATATTTAACAAGATTTGTAATGTATATTGTGTCGTCTAATCATCAAAGGTTCATAGGACACGCTCCGTTCAATATAGGATTATATGGAGAACTCTTTGGAGGGCAATGTCAGGGATAAAGGAATGTGACAGAAGAGTTAGGATAGCTGACCCCACCACCATTTGGAATATACAGCTAGGAATCGAGAGAGACAAGGAGAGACGGAGAGCTCTTGCTGATGTTCTTTTGTTATCCATGGTACCAGGCGAACACGACCTGGACCGCGCCCAGAAGGTGACGGAGGTGGTGCTCTCCGCTGTCTACAAGGCGCTCAGCGACCATCACGTGTTCTTGGAGGGCACCCTGCTCAAGCCCAACATGGTGAGTTGACAATTAAGTCACTAAATTCTGGTAACATTCATTATATTATAATTAATAAAAATAGAAAATATCAAATTAGAAAAAAGCTCAAATGTATTATCATCCAGACACAAAATGGAAATCGAACCTGCGCTCATCAATTTAACACTCGGGGTCTCCAACCACTAGACCAGAGGCCGGTGAAATTTGTATTTTTCGTTGTTATTATTATTTAAAGTTTTGGTTTACGCATTCGCCCAATTTGGTGGTTTGGCGTAACGCCACAATAGCCACGGCCTGTCACGTGAGTGTACAGCGTTCATATAATTAGAACGTTACACGAGACAACATTGTGATAGCTGTTCAAATAGCGACTACAATGTAAGTTGGAGGACTTCTTTAGGATACTAGGGCGTCAACTTTATCCCATACATCGATTTCAATGTGACATCTGTAACTGTCATTACGACAATTTAAATAAAGAACGTCTATATTGACGTTATAATTTAAATAAATAACGTTTATATTGACGTTATAATTTAAATAAAGAACGTTTATATTGACGTTATTATTTAAATAAAGAACGTTTATATTGACGTTATAATTTAAATAAAGAACATTTATACGGACGTTTTAAAAACACTTGCCGCTAGATGTCGCTAGCGGTAACGATTTTGAACATCAATAATTTCAATTTCTTAAGCTGTTTATTCAATATTCAAACCTAAAACCGTCCGCTCGAGCTTCCTAAATCTGAACTACTAGATTCTGTACCGAGTAAAATTCCAAATATGGATTGAACCTATAATACTGCAGTCTTTAAATGCTTTGTCACAAATATGAGTAATATTTGTGCAAATAAACGTCTGTCTTTGTCAATAATATTTGTGCAATTAAACGTCTTTGTCTTTGTCAATAATATTTGTGCAAATAAACGTACATCTTTGACAATGTAACTATCTCACCGAACCGTCTTTCTGTACTCTTTAAACGTTTTATATAAATTTTGAGTGACATAATATCGTGCGTTTCGATCAACCAAGGTGACAGCTGGCCAGTCCTGCACCAAGACGTACACGCCAATGGACATCGGCCGCGCCACTGTCACCGCCCTGCTGCGCTCCGTGCCCGCTGCAGTCCCCGGTACGATCATGCATCGAATATCACTAAACCATCTATCATTTACAATAATAAACAGTGTTTGAACTTTCCACCACCGGATTTGAGCCGTTGATTTTGAATCTCAGACACCCACTCCGGACTCTGGCTTCAAATTCTGGCATGTTCTGTGCCTTTTATAACTGTTTGACATAAAATTTTAATATCACTTGCTGTAACATCGAATGGAAACATTGTAAGGAAAACTTTTTACCGAAGACTAACTTAATTTTTTTAATTAATTTGAAGACAGCTGATAAAATACATTCATATGACACTCATTTATACTGCTTGGGAATTAAACTCCAGCCAGCGTCCCCCAGTCAATTTGTCAATGTACACTGTTAATAGAGATCCCTTGTTAATTTCAGGAATTACATTCCTTTCTGGTGGCCAATCTGAGGAGGAGGCATCCGTGAACCTGAACGCCATCAACACCGTGGACCTGAAGAGGCCCTGGGCTCTCACTTTCAGCTACGGGCGCGCCCTCCAGGCCTCCGTGCTGCGCGCGTGGGGCGGCAAGCCCGAGAGCGTGCTGGCCGGCCAACAGGAGCTGCTCAAGCGTGCTAAGGTAAAATATAGAAGGTTCCGGAACGTTCGAGACGATTCTGGTAGGTTCTTTGATGGTGAGTCTCTTTTGATGAAGAGCCTGAATATCACCAGTCTACTGGAGTGTGGTGTGTGATGCACAGGCTATAACAGCTCTGGTAGACTTTAGGCCTGTTTTCCGGTATTCCTATACCAATTGAACTGGTACAGACTGAACTGACTTTGGGTCTCGATTGGCAATGGACAAAATCATTTGTGTGGACAAGATAGGATCACATTTCCAAAACAATTGTCCCAATTAGTTTAGTTTCGAATTCGTTTTAACGAAAGTCTGTCTAGAGTTGAAGGGCTCAAGCCTACTCACACAAAAAAGCCCGTTTTCTACCATTATATATACCTATATAATATATAATACTATATATAATACTATATATGAGTAAATATACATTATGTGAGAACATGATATTTGCAGACATACAAGAAATATGGTGAAAAAAATTCTTCCACTAAGACATCTGTTTATTTAGCATATACTATATGAGTTTTATTTGTCGTCTATATATTTATCGTAGGTACTTTTTAAAATCGCGTAAAGGTAAGATATGGAACATTCTAAAATTCCAGAAAGGTCTAGAAGGTTCGAGAATGATATCAGATCATCGATTGTATATTGCCTCCATGTGACTGTTGCTTTTGTGAGGCAACTTCTTAATGCATCTGCTACTAGTGTGAGGAGTTTCTGTCCTATTCATAATAGGACTGACACGCTTGCACGTCTGAGTTGAATAAGATTGATTATGACTGATCTAATTATTGTTTCACTATTCATTGAATATTGAATTCATTTGGTATGTTTGCATGTGTTGTTAATTGCTTTTTGTTTATTGTGTCGCATTAGTCTTGTTAAATAGTTAGCTAGTTCTAGTTTTTTTCTTGTAACAATCTCTCTCTCTCTTATTACCTGAAAATGATTAAAATGCACTCTAATTAACTTGCGCCACTAATAAAAGTAAAAGACAAGATTTGATTTTACATTTTTTTTTTTACACAAAAGAAACGTGAAATTTCTTGTCTATGATTCATTGTCCGTCATTTTGCCGATTGTCAACTTTTTCCTTAACGAAGTGTCACTGTCATTGTGATGTGTGTGTGTTATTCTAAATTGACTTTTCCAAAACCAGGCCAACGGTCTCGCTGTGCGCGGGCAGTACGTTGCCGGCTCTATACCGTCGCTCGCCGCATCCAAATCGAACTTTGTCAAATCGCACGCTTACTAAATAAATCATTATAATACGCATTATTATTACTATGATATTGTTAACGGCATCTATTTTGAACGCTGCATGTTCTGACATGACATTAACGAACAGGAATTTTGACAACAACAACAACATACCATCACGCCAGGTTCCTAACGGGGTAGGCAGAATAAAAGAAAAAGAATTAAAGAATTTTTGACCCTCTATATAAACGCTCTAACGATTACAGCGTTGATCCATTGACGAACAAACTATTAAAAGTTTAACAAGCTCGTTCTAATCGATTCCCGCCGCTTCGCTGTTGATTGTGATTTAATAATGTTACGAACCTTTTAGTAACACGAAGTTTAATTATCTCTTCGGCTCGTCAATGGATACCCCGTTTTGAACTTGGTAATATCATTATGAAATCAATCCAACTTACCATTGCACAACGTTCAAATGAAATGTCGCAAACGTTTAGCCTTCCAGAACGTTGACCGATGTCTTCATAATATAAAGTGAACAAAATGAGACTTTAGGAGCATACTATATGCTTCGTGCACCCCTCCAACGAACGCATGGATTTTTTTCAAACTGATAACACTTAATATTTTAAAATCTTGTACGGTATTTATATGACAACTCCAATGCTAAATGTTTATATACAATACTTGCCTATTTAATAAAACTTATGAAAATTATAATCTAAGACATAATATTGTATTATTAAAACTCGAAATACCTAAATTTAGATGACAAGATCATTATATGAAGTTTTGTGTTTGACAAAGTAAAACGAAAAGGCATTTAATATACAAGTTTGTTGCAAAATGCAATCGATTTACAGACTGTTATATATAAATTTATATAGGTTGCTATTTATGAATTGTTACAGGTTTTTATATAAATATTTATATATATACTGTTATGTAAATATTTATTTTTGCCACATATAACATCACAGCACATTTAATACGAAGCATATTTAGTTTTTAATTCTCTTTAAAACATACATAGATTTTATTACAAATACACCGCATTCGTAAGCATCTTGTTACCTTCATTCTATTTACAGGTCGTTATATAAAAAGATATATATAACATAATATGGAAACAGTGGTTACACTGATTTGAACGAAAACAACCTGATTGTAGAAGATCGTTTGGATGTCTGACTATAGACTTCCAAACGTCAATGCGAAAAAACACAAAAATGATTTTATATAACTATCATATGACGTCATCAGTTATATAACCGCCTGTAAATAATTTTTTATTGTAGCTATAACAATATAACGTTGACTTGACTAGTGTAAAATTTGTGTCGTCTTGCATGATTACTAGTTCTAATATACTATTTGTGTAGATTGAGTATAATTTAACCGTAGGGAATATAAAAAAAAATAAAATTATTTTTATAAATCTGAATATTATTTGCTTTGCAATTAAATTGTTTTTTTTTTATATTCCCTGAGTGTTGAAACGAAAGTAAAATGGTAAGTACAGAATAAAAATAATGTGATGTAACTGTAAATGATGCTTATATAGCAATTTTTTTTTAGTTGACCTCTTTTATCTATGTGTATGGCACTCAGTCTATGCAAAGACAAAAAATTTTTAGGAACTTTACAATGAGTACTCTTAATAAATATACAATTGCTTTTCACGAATTTTTTACATTAATGTTATTTTTTTTTTAATAAACAGTTTCTGATGGAAAATCAATACACAGATTTTACACTTGATATTATACTTCGCCCATTATTTTGATAAAGTTTTTCTTAATTATTATTGTTTTAATTGACAATTCGGATACATCACAATACTAAGCTTTCAACTGCATGGTACTTAGAAAGTAGAATGTAGTTCGATGTAACTAATACACATGGCTTCAAATGTTTGTGCTAATATTGTTTTTCATTTGTATTTTAATAAATATACTTTTTGTTTTTATTTTGTGTGTGTGTTTTGTGTTTTATTCACATTGCTTCCATACCATACGATCAATAAAATGATTAGTAGACCAGAATCACCTTTGTTTAGAAGATCATTAAAATAGTTACTAGCATTGATTTAATATTTATTGTTATATGGAAACATTTAGTATCTCAATGCAATATATAAACTTTGAAAAGCTCGATGTCCAGATGTATGTAGCTTTTTAACGTATTGGCGACTCTTCGGATCTTGGAAATGTCTATTAGCGACGGTGACCACTTACCATCAGATGGTCCCGTCTGTCTATTTGCTAGATTAAGTATATCTTAATATATATAATACATTTGTGCGTGTGTATGTCACTGAACTCCTCCTAAACTACTGGACCGATTTTGATGAAATTTTTTGTGTGTGTTCTAGGG
>DWDX01002755.1:0-14492 GCA_018245675.1 Agara michaeli
GGCTCGTCCGGGATTTGAACCCGGGACCTCTCGCACCCTAAGCGAAAATCATACCCCTAGACCAACGAGCCGGTTGATAGTTACACAAAAAGTGGTAACAAATTTCGGTTAATATAATATATACTTATATCTATGATTTATGAACTATTATCACTCATAAAAATTATATAAAGATCGTGTTATCACTGGTGTAAAAATAAAACAATAAACATGAGAGACGCCGAGAAAAAATACTACAAGCAAACTCGTCTTCTTTGATAAATAACGATTTACAAAATACAACAACTAAGTATTGTAAAATTATCATATATGTATAAGGATTATATTAAATAACTGTATTAAAGATTAAATAATCCTATAAAAGATTTTTGTATAAATTATTCAAGTTTTGTATTAAAAATATGTTTTATGTCAAACTTTGAACAATAGTATTCTTGTCATGAGTAACGTTAAAATAAAATTAGATTAACAAAAAATTTATAGGGAAAAAAATATGAAATTCTAAATTTAATCCAAGTGTGTAAACATCAATTTTGTGTTAAAAATTAAAATAAACTGATATGGGCTCGTCCGGGATTTGAACCCGGGACCTCTCGCACCCAAAGCGAGAATCATACCCCTAGACCAACGAGCCGGTTGCGAAATAAGAATGAAATATAAATCTACAACTAGTTATCACTAAGTTCGTAAAAAAACAAAATATGTTATAAATAAAATTAATCAGGGCTCGTCCGGGATTTGAACCCGGGACCTCTCGCACCCAAAGCGAGAATCATACGCATAGATCAACGAGCCAATTAATCAAATAAGAGAAAATATCAATCGATAATCCATACAAGAGGACTAAAAGACCATATTTCTAGACTGTACAGTTGTACTTGTACTTGTACAGTTAGATGCGGTTATCAACCTTAGTGTATGATGATGTCATGTCATTTGAAGAGCGAACCGAATCCATATCGTACATATAAGGGAATATCAATCAGTTTCATATATTGTTTAAGAAACGCCCAGAATTAAATTATTATACTGACCTAACAGGACTTTATTGCAATGATTTTCAAATATACATATAAATATTATTTAATATTTAAATTACATAGCTAATTCAAGTCTTGATAGCCATTGTAAACGTAGCAACAATATTTATGCTCCATAAATATTGTTGCTATGCAATGGTACTAATTATGTTTATTTTTTTATATTCACAACTATTTCTGCTATGGCTATTTCCTATACAGTGTATAAATATTACTGACATAAATTGCACAACACGTTCGCAGTTAGTTCTTAGCGGCTGATATTCATATTTATTCGGTAACTAAATTAAGATACAATATTCGTCTAGGACGAATACCATCCATCGATTTTAGCAGCTAATCAATCCACGCTTTACAAGAATACGCTTTAGCTTTCATATTTAAGACAATGTAAGGTTACATAAGTACGTACGTTATTATATCGTTGTGATTATGATTATTCCATTTAAAAAGTTATACTGCACTTTAAAATATCTAGTATCTTTTTAAATCCCCTGTGAAGTTTGAACTCTAGTGCGTTATTTACAGTGCTCCGTAGTACAAATCTAAAAACATTTTGCATTAAGTCCGCGCTGAATGCGAAATTCGCGTAATACATCAGGCGGCGGCCTCATAAAACTCGAAATGTGCACCTATTTTCAAACACCTCCATATATACGGTATCCTATTTGAAGCCATGATGTGATAATTGATTAACGTATAGTAGCAGAAGTTGGTTTCAAATAAAATGAGCCTCATACTAATAATAAACATAATATATTTTATAGAATTATATATGAAGATGTAATAATTTGCGTTTTTGTAGTATAATATTAATATGCATATTGAGGTATTCTTTAAGTATGAGGTAGATTAAGTTAATTTTTATTGAAAGGATAAATGGGGTTGGCATATACATACATATGTATTTAAATCCCAAAATAAAATATAGATTTAAAATAATTTTATATAATTTCATAATTGTGTTCTTTTCAATTGAATCCTACGGAGGATAAATGGTGTATGCTAAATCACGATAAACAACAGAAATCGCTAATGTTTTGCCAATAAAGAATAGGTGTGTGTCTGCGTATACAACCTACGAGGAAGAATGTCACTCTCGGCAGTACGCAGTATATTATTCTATTCCCCGGCAAGTTCATTAAAGGAAGATACTTAATGCGTTCTCTATTTCTAGAAAGTAAATGTAGTTATACCAAATTTTATACATTCAAATGCTAGAAAGTGGACGTCTCGTATGGTTATATGATAACGCACCGTCCAACGGTAGCTACAGCTCGCTGCGAGCCCGAGATAGCTCTCACTCCGACACGGTGCACCGCCGCAATAAACGTATCACGCTCCAGCGTATTTACTGCTCGCTTTATCCTAAACGGCCGAACACGATTTAGTACGGAGTACTACTGCTTATTCTATTCACTATAATTTAGATTCAAGTTTTATAAATCAACCATCACTTGCTATAACAATGAACGAAAACATCGTGAGGAGATCCAACTTAGAATGGTCCATCATGACTGAAGTCTGCCCGCGCGCACTTTCCCGGAGTATGACTATGACTTAAAACCTCTTTAATATGAGAGGAGATTCGCGCCAAAAATGGAACCATAGAAGGCTCGAAAAAAAAATATAATATCACAAAGTCGCGCCTAATTCCCATTAGAGTAGACAGAAATTAAGGATTTTCATCAACTTCCGTCCTCATAAATTTCGTTCACATCTTTTACTTTCACTTTTCTATATTATCAAAGAACAAATTAGACTAATTCACTTTAAATTAGCAATGTTTTGCATATGACACATGTATATAAATAATAAAGAAGGAAATACTGTTAACGAAACCAGAGTAAGTACTGATCATTAAAAATATCATTCACACTCGTCAAACACATCTAATATTATGAGATACTAAATAATTCTTCAGATATTGATAAATTAGGTGGAAGGAATAAAATAAAAACGGTCGTAAAAGTGTTTAGAGCTTACCGAAATGAAAGGGAAAAGAGTGAAAAGTTTGCAGTGTTTGATTAACAATAGGGTATATCTTGTACAAAATTAAGTGAGTTTTTGGATAATAATATCCTTGTAAAAGTCTTCATTTAGAATTTTACGACTTTCTCAAGTACTTGTCCAAAAAATTATGAATTATATCGAGTTATGGAATATCCAACTGTAAATAATATTTATGGCTGAGTGAAATTGCCGAGTAAAGTGTAAACAGATAGCTTTGTGAATAAATTGCTAGGTAAAATTGTAAATTGCCGAGTAACAGTAAATAATGCTTTGATAAGCCGTCGGCTGAGCTGTCTTGTCTCTTTGCCAGACCTGTTTTAGTCAATAAAAAGATAAAATTTGTTCCTTTGTATACATACATATTTCTGCAATTTGTAAATTGGATTCCTTGTCTTCTCAAAACCTTTCAGTACCATTATGTCCATTTATTTCGTAATTTCGTGTTGTTTATCAGTTCCTGCTTTTTAATGAAGCATTACAAGTTACTTAGAAAAGACGGTCACTGTTGTTTAGAAAACCTACCTTGAGCATTTATATGCAGAAAAATCAATGTATATGTATTATACTTTCCGTCTAAAGCAATCGAGATCAGCGTTGTAATCGTAACTTGGTTAGCCCTATAACGTAATGGACGGAAAAATACATTTTTTGAATATTCATAGTAGTTTTGCACGCGTAGAAATTAAATTACATAAATAATTCCTAATATAGAAATTAAACTAAGAGCTAAAATGAATCTAAAATATCTGGTTTCTTAACTTCCAAACCGACATTATATTATACCATCTTTATACCCCTATTTCACAACGTTAGGGGTGGAATTTCCAAAATTCCTTTCTTAACGTTTACGCTTTATGAAGAATCTATCTGTAAAAAATCAGGATTGTAGGTTCAGAGGTTTGGCCGGTGCGTTTATCTCCGTCGTTCAGCTACCCTCCTTATTTATTAAAGATTAGCAATAACTTTAGTAAGCCTATTGCATGTCGCGTAAAAACGTAATGAAACATCTTTTTTTTATTACTTTGTCAGATCGCCGTAAGAACTTAATCAAACCGCCGAACTACGGAAAGTCATTATTCAGACCATTTGTCACAAGCTCATTGGGAGTAATAGCCTGACTTTCGCGTGATTCGTTCGTTTTTATATACGTAGGTATATACATATTTTATATACCTACTGTCCTAGAGATATATGTATATTTGTTGATATATAAAGCTCTTGCAATTCCTGTTTACAACCGTCATCTAATTTATTTACACGCTCGCTTTCTTTGCGATATAGTAGCAACAGACAAAGCTACTGATTGCGTTAAACAGACATTGATAAATAAATAGCAAAGTTTATCATAAAAGTTAAGATACTCGTAGTTATGAATGCTCAAACTTGCGCTGACAACCGATGGAAGAATAGAGTATAGACATAGTAGCAATGTATACGATTTTAGATGAACGAAAACAATTTAACACACTGAGAGTTTTTTGTAAATATGTATGTATATGTACATACATGTAATAGCGCAAGAGCTTAGCTGTTCTGTTATTTAGATGTATCTTAAGTTGTTTATTATTAAGGGTTATTTAACAATACTCTGTGGTAATACTGATATTGAAATATAAGTACAACGTATTCTGTCCTTTGTATTTGCGTCGGGTACACACCAAATTACGTTCCCATTAATGAATCCCTTCGAAAATAAGATTATCATACAGAAAGCGCATAATATTCTATTTTCTAAACTATACTAAGATCTGTCAATATAATCACGTTCTATGAAAAAAAGTCTAGTAATATATCCGATGTAGTTTTCAACTCAATCCAACATAAGAAACGAGTAAACAAAATAAGATTCTTCTAGAGCTCCTTTATGTAGGTAAATAATATACAGGTTGTACCTACTCAAAGCTCATTAAAAGAAGGGGTTAAGCCCGGAATGAAAAATAACGAAAACACTCGTAGCTTCAGAACAAAAAAGTAATGCATATAAAAGAGCTCGCCGCTGAAACAAAATTTCCGACTTCAAATGGTTTGAGTGGCTGCAGCCGGGCGTACTTCAGTCAAAAATGGAGTAATCCCAACCGTGGCATTAAATTCTATTCTCTCATTTGCTAAAAGTGACCTTCATTTTATTTTACTTACAAATGCTAAAGTAAATGAAAATCTGTAAGCAGGCAACGAAATGAAAGACACAATCCAATAAATTGGCAAACAGACAGGGCTGCAGAATGCAACGATGACAATGCGTGTAGTGCGCAAGTGGTCCGTACGGAATTATTTTAAGTAGGTACGCAACGGTACCGCGGAAGCTTCAAATTATGATCCATTTGCTTTTTGCGTCTGGTGTGTATTGTGCATTATTTGTATGTACATTCGTCACCAACAGATGGCGCTATGAGGCTCATTTATGCAAATTTACATTTACTATTGTAACACATTGTACGTCACAAAAGTGATAGTTTGATCCCTTTGCGGCATCTATGCCTACCGCACAGCGGAAATGCTCCTACACATCGTTGTATACACATTAATTTATAGGTATAATTCTAAATATAATATTTGGATATTTTTTATGGTATCCTACATAAATATGAAGAGCAATATTTTGCGGTGATTTTTTTCCTATTTAAAAGAGATGGCATTGTATCCGATCAACCTATACAAATATTTTACATACATTACACCTGAATACATATGAGTTACAATGATGTAGCGCATTTACCTATTCACTCGTCTCATAAACGAATCCAAGTAGTACGTACGTATTAAGAAAATTGCATGATTAATAAAATAAAAAAGTACTACATAATATCCCTAGAACAAAAACCGATTAATCGCATTGCAACTGTCGTCATCAATTGTCTATTTACCGTAATCATAACAGGATATAATAATGTGCAGGAAAATGACAATAAATATCGGGGATCAAATAGGAAACAAATTAAGTATGAATAACGCGTTCATTTCTTTGTAGAGTAACTACGCAAAAATAGAACAAATAATACGTAATAACATCTATATCTACATATATATGCATGAAGAGAGTGATGGATGTAGACGAAACAAGGATGATGATGTTTGCAAGGAGGGAGATATTTGGCACTCGGTGCTTTCTGCCTACCCCGCCAGGGACCTGGTGTGATGGTATAATAATTATAATCTATATGTAACTCAGTGATATTGGTGAAAGTATTGTTGAAACCGGATGAGTAGTTGATTAGTGGTAGATTACCTCCTATGTACAAACTCACTCACTCGCAAGCATTACATTTATAATAATAGTAATATATCACAAATAGGTAAAGCAACGATTACGTCATACGTTTATCAATGAAATCATTGGCAACAGTAATACAGTAAGGTGCAAATTATTCAAAGAGAAATTTTGTAATTTCAACGTTCGAGTGACGTAATCCGTCGAAAGCCATTATTATATCTATCGGGAAATCTCATTTCCGGTTCGAGAAAAACGGACTCGGGCGTTACGGAAGCGGGTCGCGGAATACTCACGAACGTCGATGTGCGCCATTACCGAATTTATTCCCCTCATGATTATGTACCCACCGTTTTCCATTAAATTCCGTATCGGCGTATAAAATACGAAGTTTGAATATATATCGCGATATGTGGCATGCTGTAATAATAATAACTATTGGAAAAATTCCACACACGGCGATCTGATTCCAATTTAGGCAATTCAATGCCGGTGTTATGGTAATCGGACAGCTGATAAACATACGATATAATACTTAATATATTTTTTTATTATATCCAGACAGAGAAGAAACAAATGTGGTCATCACACGTGGTTAGTGAACCTGACTTCTGAGCCGGGATTGCAGGTTCGACCCAGGACAAATATTACCGTGAAGAGAGTTAATACATTTTAATCTAATTCTGAGTGTAGTGTTATCTATACAAGTATGTATTTAAGAATTTCTCCGAAAAAAATATTATCATTGCTATATAGAAATAGTTAATAACACTTATTGTATCGATGGGTTATTTCGTTAAGATTATGAGGTGACACGAAATACTCTTGAGGCATGTATTTTCAACTTTGCCGTTTTCATATAAAAATCCAAACAATACTAAATACAATTAAAACCTGTAATGAGGAAAAGCAACAACGATTTATTTATTTACGAACTCATTTAATTAGTATCTTCAAAGGGAGGAACGATTGGGCGCTCAATTTAATTAAAAAGGCATTAACACAATTTAACAATGCGAGGGTTGATAAGCAATATTTCACAAATAAAAATGTAAGCAAAATATTCCATGTAATATTTACGTCAATATACAATACATGTAGTATGATTTAAGAGAGAGAAAATAAAAAATGTTGTATTAAGATTTAAAACAACCTTTAACCTTAAACGCATTTAAACGCATTTTTGACAAGCCTTAATGGTGTTCCTATAACGGAACCTCTTTGTTTATTATAATCTATTACTCTGATTATAATTATTCTATAGGTAACTTAAATTGAAATTTCGAACATAAGTCTGCATACGAAAGTCGTAGAGAAGGATTTACTAAGGCGTCGTCATAACACCCAAATTTTGTAAGTACCTATCATTGTCATAATTCCTACCCTCACAGTACTAATTATGTAAGAATAAAAGGTCCCTGGGCTTATGTAAATTATGTTTCAGTCGCTTATCTCGCTGTAACCTCTCGGGGTTCGTAATTACGACTGCAGATACTGGTAATTGTCTCGAGATTTGGTCCTAGTTTTCAGAGTTTTTTTGCGACCATTATCCTCCTTTTAAAGCGCTCGGCTGTACAAAGGTAGTTAGATAAAGTACTTGTAGTTAATCCACATTTTTTTCGGTGTAGGCCTTTAGGCTTTTAAGGTCGTTGCACACTGTTGGACGGGTCTTAGTCCGCTTTTGCTTTAACCAATTATTAAACTGACAGAACATTATGACAACACTGGCGAATCTGCCAGATATTATTTCTGATGACACTTTATGTAACATTTAAATATTTTTTGTTATGTCACACTTTTCTGGACGATATGTATGAACTGTAAATAAGGCTCGGTACGTTTAAACCATCATTCCTTCTATAGAAATACCGACATCCAATCAGTAATACAGACCGTTTGTCGATTATTGTAGAACGATTCAAGCCGGGAATACCTGATTGCCATGCCATTCAAAGCATGGGAACGAAAATTTGCCAGTAGCCAACATCCGTCTAAAAGCTGACTATTCCCAGTATTCTCTAACTTCACAGTTTCTTTGGGATATAATGCAAACGGTAACAAATCCTTGTAAAGCTATTGAAGTAAATTACATTTACATTTTTTTTTATTAAATTATTCATTTACACATCACAACTCAAATTACTTTATGTTTGCACCCTTTTAAATAATTCCGTGTCAGAATTTATAAAATGTGAATAAAACAAAATAAATAAATTTAAATAATAATGTGTTACAAAAAGCATATTACCAGTAACTTAACTAAGTTATGCTAAGCAAGGTAAGTAATGGTAACAGTTTCATATTTATATGAAGAGAGAAGATGAGGCTGTCCCAGGTACAATAGGGCGCTCTCGCCTGGGCTAAGGCGCTAGGGCGCTATGGCGTCTCTTACCACTAGACTAAAAGGTCTTCAAATCAAAATACGTTATATACTCGTTATAATCATATAACTATGATGTACAGGCGGTTTTCTTATATATAAATGTTCTTCTGTCTTCAGATCCTATACACGAAAGATTTCAAAGCAGTGGGTTTCTTGGTTACGATAGTCCATTCACAAATCATTGCATTCAAACTCCGGACGGTGTATAGCTCCACTTGAGTGGCTGACACAAGTTCTCAGTGAACAGCCTCTGTCTGAGGGCCGACTGGGACGTTTAATTCTTCGTTAAGATATTTTCAGACATAGGGGCTTAATACATACATAGTTATACCTTAAAATAAACGTTGAACAGAATTCGATTTATCTTTAGTGATACATACAAAGATCCCTTAACTTAACTTTAAAAAAAAAACGCAACATCACGCCTGTAATCCCCTAAGGGGTATGCAAAAACTAAAAAACTAACTAACTTAACTTAACTTTACTATATTATGATTCGGATAAAACAGAAATCAAATTATTTTATCCCGATTATGGGATAAGGAAAAACTTGCAATAACTGATAGTTATATCAGTGCTCTTTATCTACCTCCTTTGGGACCCGGCGTGATGATGTAATAGAAGTAATTTATGTCTGTGATATGAGTATTTTCATATTGAAATGAAATAAAGAATCATCTATGCTCATAAATATTATTATAGACAAACCCAAAGTAATAGTATTTTAAAATTCAGTATATTATATTATAACCTGTAAGCCTGAATTGAATTTAAATCACGCCACAAAGTATCACGACCTCTTAAGTAGGTAGTTGGGACAAGTTCACAATCAACAACTTCCGTCTGAGGGTCGGCACGGCGCGGGCGTGTTTAATTCTTCGCGGGGAGACTGTCACGATGAAAAAATAAAGTTTGATACAAAAACAAAATGAACAGCTTTATATTTGCTTGTACTTATTTATATAAAGAATACTATAGCAGGGAGTCTTATGGAGTATGGGAGTTGTCTTTGTCTTTGGTATCGGGATCCCTTAATCCCAAGGTCGATAACGAACCTTAGTTATAAAGTCAGTTATATTGTTTCGTGTAAATAAACATAGGAAACTGTTTAAAGTGGGGCTATGATTATTATTGCAATGAAAGCAGTCCGAAATGTTGGGCGTTGAAATTTACAAGTTCATTGTTGTACCTAGAAGTATAGCATTTCTTACATATAACCAACGTAGTGGAAGTGTACAGTACATGATCTCAGTAAATAAAATCCCAAAAAGCTGGAACAGAAAAGCAAAGAATAGCTTTTAAAATGTAGCAGTTGGATGTTATATATTTTAAAGTCGCAACCACACGTTGAAGGCAGTTGAATGCAAGGTAATGGAGTTCTGAAGACCTCAGGGAAATTTAAAGTTATTTTGAGTCTGGCAAAGATTTAATCACAGTCAAAATGTAACTACTTTGTTACACACGAAGAGTTAATAAAAGAAATTTCTTTTCATAATTTTGAATACTCACTTAAAAATTACGTTTTACTTGTTAAATAGTACAACAGAAAATAACACTTTACGGTGAGCTAAGTGTAAAATTGTAATCTTATACACAGATATGCGCATTATACGCAACATTGTTAATATAAGTCTGCCACTATCTCAACTTTATGTTTTGCCCGAACAAATATTATACACAATGAGTTATTTGTATTACGAATATTAACTTTTCACCCCTTCATAAGTTTCTATATCAATAGGAACGGAACTTTCGCAATTATGGTTGAAGATAATAGACAGTCGGGTAACTTAGCTGTATTTAACTTCGCAATTGAGAATTTAGGGAAACGTATATTATGCTTACATTTTTGTATTATATTTTATAAAGAGTTATATTATGATATTGGTTATTAAAAAGTAGCAGGTGCTGCTTCATAAAGATATTTTAAAACATGAAAACTTCATAAGGTGCTTTATATAATGCTCTATTACACAGATTTCCAAATAAACCTTCAGCTCCGCTATAGTATACTAATACTGAAAGCACCCTTCATCTCCATCTGATTGTTCCAACGAAACATATCTGCATAAGTTAAATCCTGGAATAATACACAGAAGTTGTGCCACTATATCCATACCTACAACAAATTTGCGCACAACAGTAAACTTCTGAGGCATTAATTAAAAACCTTTCAGTTTTAATAATAAAGCAGTCAAAAATACCTATTTATAGAACAGTAAGTGGTAAACTCATTTGTTTAAGTTAAATCGGTAATAGGAATCAAGTTTTCCATTGATGGTTGCATTTGAAAAATGGTTATCTAAAAATTACGACAACTTGCGTATAAATATTAGTAGGTATGCGTAGATCTGCATCGCATTGTATTTTCTATAAGCGAATGAAGTCGGCAACACTTTTCACAAGCGCAATATAAGGACCTCGTATTCCTCGAGCTAAGTTTAATATAAGGTAGTGGTAGAAAAAGTTTTAAAGAATCCGCGGACGGCGCTGCAGGCGCATTCAATATATTATGCTGAGGCTACGGCTACGTAATTTTTTTTCCATTCCGAACTCTCGCAAAACTTTTCACGAAGACAAAGATGAAAAGAAAGCCCTGGAATACTTACATTAGGAGGTGTATTTAACATGCCTTTCAAGAAAATGTTTTTTCAGAAAAGTTTAACGTTTATCACCCCAACTTTTTAAACTGGTAACGTAACGTAAATAATGCGTTAGTTATATCTCCATTCTTGTTTAGTTATACATTGCATCTGTACGTTAATGTAGGAAAATGCTTTTTTGCGATACCTATACATTGAATTTGATAAAATTAGAACTTGCAGGTCTCGTAGGTTTATTCTAAACTCACAACACATAAAAAACGGTAAGCATGGTAACTTTATAAATAGCAGAAATAATAAAGAAATGATTAGAATAGTATGAATTTTATTTGTATAGTCGGATTTATTCAGACATTCAAATGTGAACGAATCCGATATTTCTACTGGAACAAAAAATACACAACAAGGAAAGTCAAATAAATCTGCGTGAAAACATTATGTGGACGGCAAAGGAAAATAGCGTTCGATCATTGCACGATCCACATCAAAAGGATTAAAATTCGTGTATGGACAGTTTACGGTCATTTAAACTAGATTTATTTGAGTACGGGAGGAATTTCATGAGATTAGTGAGATCTCTACAACCCTAGCTGGAATACATGGTTGTATTTAAACTGTAAATTTGTTAAGGGTCGTTCAAAGCGTTTTTGTGTTAGTACCAACATGGCACTAATAATATCTCATCTTGTTATGAAATTTACTTGGAATTTCGGTCCACAACTTTTTAATCAGCATTGAAAATATTATATAGGGTGTTTGGCTTTTTAATTGAAGTAGGTACTTGTAACAAATGAATCCAATGCGACCTGTAATAAGAATTAGATTATTAGTAATTATGAGTTTTAACGATTGTAAAATTTTCATCACTACACTAGGCGCAATATTAGGAGCGGATGAACAATTTGACAACTATTATTGTCAAATTGTATCTGTGTATTATATACATTGGAATCTTTAAAATTCCCTCACCTATCAATTCAGACTAACACACGTCGAGTAGTATAACACACAGAAAAAACCCTTTTTCGCAGCGCAACCTCGTCGGTGTAATAAAAATGTTGCCAGGTGAACGTGAAACGGCCTTGTGGCCAGGTCGGTTAAAGCTATCAGAGCGTATAAACGAACCCGCACGAACCTCCATGGTTCGTTATTGCTCGTTCAAACGAACAAACAAAGCTATATTTAGAGGGCTGTTGTCACATGTACATATTAAAGCGTATTATTTTATTAATTTAATTAACTCATTATCGTTTCATTGTTTAACACGCTGCTCAAGTAACCGTTGGGAGATTTCCCACGTTTTCTTGATCACTATAAATAAGTTTAAAGTGCGCAGATTTCCACCCGATGTTTATATTTATCGTTGTAGCGAGTTTAAGTGAACCTTAAAAATGGACATAACTCCGTAAAGTTAGAAATTCGTAAAAGGAATCGAATCCATAGACTTCCGGTACGCAAGACAATTCTAAACGACAACGCAATTTTGCTCTCAGTAACTCTCACATAAAATGGTTCGAACAGCAAGAACGTACTAGACACTGATTCGCTGACTCAGCGCAAGTAATAACGGGAACGTCGAAGTAAAAAGTAATCTGGAGTAATGTTGGAAAGCACAAATTTATCTCTAGACGCCCAGCATACTCATTTTTAAAAGCTAAACAACTGGATAAGCATACATTATTAAAAAAATAAATTATTGGTAGTCTATAATGTTATTGCCGCTCGCTCGGCGTTTCTGAAACGAGCGGCCAATGATCGGAAACCGAATGAAAGTCAATAAGCCTTATACACAACCCCGATCTATTGGCACTTGTCATCCGGTGAACTGTGCGAGAGTACGGGAGATGCCACAATATATTAAATGTATAACATTCAAACAACACATTTTGCTAACATGTACATTCTATACGTATACACTGACGCTTTATGAAGTCTTTTTTGGACGAATCAGTGATAGATGAACTTATTAATTTCAAATATATTACGATATTTCGATGATTTCGATGATTTCGATGATGATGAATGTTTTCGATGATTTCATTATTTTATAAACATATAAACGACCACAATTTTGTACATTTCATTGCCTCTCTTTTCGATTATGGCGTAACTTTTGTTCTGAAAAGTCACGCGTAGGTAACCACGCGAGCTTAAGAAAAATTTAGGACTAATGAAATCTTGAAAATCAAAGCTTCAATTTCATTAATGAGTATTACATATCGTGATAAAAGTATCTTTCATTAATATCACCAACAAACACGCAAATCTTTCATAAGGTGTATACATTTAAACACAATGTTCATTTGTTATACCCGGATATGTTTTTAGTCCGAAAACAGTTCCGAAAAAGCATATTTCTTCATGCTGCTTATCATATTTTCTCCAATACCCTAGGGCGCAGAGAAATACAATTTTTATGCTTTCCCTTGTATGTCCCTTAGAGACCTTATTTGGAATTCCAGAAATTCCTCGCCGTATTTTATTCTTATCCGTTCAATCACGTATAACGAAAATCTGACTGTGCACATTTTTCGAGCAAATATCTGACTGTACATAACTTTGTAACATCTAACTTTGTAAATCTGACTGTACAAACTTTTGTAGCAAAAATCGAGTAACAAAAAATAAAAGATTAATTATGTATGTTTTCGCAGCGGGAACAATCATAAAATTATTTTTAATGACATAGCATCATCCGTGATAACATAACATTACATTCGAAGTTTTCTCGTTTCCTTACTTTGAGAATATACTCTTGTCGTTTAGTTTCTTTTTCCTTGTCTATTTCAGCGGAATCTACTACCATTCAGAGCCTGTCGCAATAATTGGCGAGGAACAAATGGAACAATAACGCCTAATCGCACGAACTTCACTCATTACGGCTTGACTACGACGCTATGTTCGGTACATATAACTGCTATTTATAAAGAATGTTCCGCCATTGTGCAACTTGACTAATTAAGACGAAAAAACGTTTATCTATTAGCCAATCTACGATAAACGATATTATGTTATATTTTGATGTCGGTAATACAATAAAATGTAACAATTCCGCCATTATTAATCATTTATATGGTAATAACATATTATTATATTATGTAACTAGCTGACTCGGCAAACGTTGTTCTGCCCTAAATATGATTAAAATAATGGTTTAATAACTCAATCTCATATATGTAAAATGCCCGTAACACCATGTCCGGTTAGATGTTCGGTGTCGATTCCTCCGTGCTATAGCAGCGGCG
>DWDX01002756.1:0-14491 GCA_018245675.1 Agara michaeli
AGGTAGAGTGAGTGAGCAGAGATAAGAAGAAAAAAAAAAAAAAAAAAAAAAATTTGAAATAGCGAAAGTATTGTGCACGTTGGGGGGGGGGGGGGGGGGGGGGGGGGGGGGAATGTAAAATGTTTTTCAATTTCGTGCCGTCCCCCGTTTAGCCTCAGTAGAGTTAAGCTCTTAACTCTGTCGCCATTATGAACCCCGGCGAGGTATTGTTTCTTAATCCTCCGGCTGTTTGTTTTGGACCTGAAAGCTGTAAAAATGGCCGCTTAAAAAAATATTACGAAAAAGCTAGTACATATATATCTATACAAATAAATAAAATTGGAGTGTCTGTTTGTAATATTTAAAATAACCGCTTTTTACTAAATGCATATGTAAGCACGGTACATATACCAAAATAACATTTTTTTCAATTTTTGTCTGTCTGCCTGTCTGTTTGTTCCGGCTAATCTCTGAAACGGTTGAACCGATTCTGAGGGGATTTTCACTGGCAGATAGCTGATGAATAACTTCTAGAATTATGTAATATGAAGCAGACGAAGTCGCGGGCACAATTAGTAGTAACATATAATATTACAGGTTCCAATTATTCAAGACAAAAGAATTCTTTTATGGCATCGTAGATTTCACTTTGCTCAATGTTAGGTAAGATAGTACTTCTTACATACATAAATACGTATTGCCTTGAATGGAAATTGAGCGTGACGTCATTTTACGTCTGAAACAATATTGAATACACAAAATTGTATTGTCACCAGAACCCAAAGTCTGTACCAACTTGCAGATCAATCGGGAAGCGAGTAATATTTTGATGACTAGTTTTTACCCACACAAACTCAAGTATAATAAAACCGTTTAAAAAATTTAAAAATCGAATTTTAACTTAGTTCACATGACCTTGTCAATTGTAATGAACAGTCGAAACATAGCGCAATATATTCATCTCTTTCTATAGCTATACTACGATATAATACAGACAAGGACGAAGATATCTCTTCTATTGGTATTATCGTCTGTTTTTATTGCTAAAATAATTATCTGAGCGCACTCCTACTGTCCTTTTTTCATTATTCGTACAATTTTTCATTACGGCGGTCGTAACTCAAATTAACTGCTATTGTAATATATCCCCGTGAAGAGTGAAAATGTATTTGAAAAATTTTAAATGTCCCTTTCGACGTTCCACGCAACCATTAACCAACTTTTATTGGGGGTATAATTCAAAAATAAACGCACCTAAATTACCGTGGATTGCGCTTAACGAATAGCCTATTAGGAGATTAACTGCGGTTTAAAGGTTCTATGGACCGGAAATGTCTGTGCGATGAGAGGATTTAATTTGTATTTCGATTTATTTATTGCATATTAAACTGTGACTGACTGGTCTCGCGGTCGAGTGGTTAGAGACCGTGACCGCAAAACCGGAGGTCCTGGGTTCGATTCCCAAACAACAAACGAACAAAAGACAAACATTTGTGTGCTGAGCACATCGGTTTGCTCTTTCTGGTCGTAATAAAAATATCTATATAAGTATTATCTCGTATGTATATATGTCCGTTTATCAGCTGCCCGGTTACCATAACACAGGCATTAAATTGCCTAATTTGGAATCGGATAGCCGCGTGTGGAATTGTCCCCAGATATTATTATTATTATTATTATTATAAATGTACCTATATCTTTATGTAATGGACGCAATCTATTACTTGACGTTATGTGGTCATCCTCAGACAGACACGCGCCATTGTGCAAACATATTTATCATTCGTCACGGAGACAATGTTTCTCACGTATTTTTCAGGTTCAAAATCGAACCGCTTTTTTTTTTAACAAACAGTCGCAAGTACCTTACCTGCAAAAGAAATAGACGTTCGTAAAAATTTCTCACTACACCTTCATTATCTGGAAAATGGAAAATTCAGTTCAAATTACGTTACAATCGTTCGGTAATGTAGCGTGCGAGTACTCCGCGTATTGTTGTAGAAACCTTTCATCTCTCAAGCTGTCCAAAATTTATCGCACGGATCAATTGTAAATTGAAGTATTCTGTTACTCTATTATTGACTAACAATCGATACTAATCTAAATCAGTGGTTGGTAGGGATCGAAAACGGTTGTCTCTTTTGAGTAACGACCCTTGGGCATTTCAGTTCGGTCGAGTCCGGAGATTTCAAAAATAAACCTTCACGATTACAACAAAATCATCAAACATTTCCGAAGCTGATTTGTAAAAATATTTGAAAGAAACAAAATCATAGTTTATTGCTTGTAAATTCCAAGACAACATATATTTATAAAAATATATATATGACGGCGCGGCCGCATTATTGGCATCAATATCCGACATAGTGGGCGTATAAAATGGGTAATCGAGCAATGATGCAACAAATTACACTATAGACAAGGTTTTATTCACTTCTCAATTCTCTCTGTATTCACTATTACAACGTTATTCACACCGAACCTACAACGAAACGACGGAGACAGTTTCTAGCTTAGTGGAACTTATGACGAAGACGATCGATTCTAGAATAATCTTGGTCCGCCGGCTAGACTCTGTTGTAGCACGCTGTCAGTGTCAAGATGATCGCGGTGGCGCCATCTGCAGGGACTCGTGCTTCGTTCCGTTATTGGTCCGTAGTAATGACCGTCTCCGACATATTTTTACTATAAAATCATCATCTGGCAAATAATCATTGACTTCGCGCCGACATATACTTTTTCTGAATCAATAACAATAGTAATATATCTGTGGTTATAGTTTCTAAACGGTAACATTGTTACCTCTAAAGTGAGGTACACTTTTCATAGGTATGAACCCATAAACCTTATTTATATAAAAGCAATCTTTTAGATTCGAATCGAAAAGAATTTAAAAGTGTCGTCGTGAGTTGCAACATCTCTTCATTTGCGAATGATTTTTTTTAAAAAAAGAATGCTCTACCAAATTCTAATTTAACGTTAGCAAACACACGTTTTTAGATTAAATAAGTGCATTTTATATTCAAGTTCGCCAGACATGGAGCTTGAAGAGAGCGTTTCGCTGTAACGCGACTGTAAATAGAGAGTTTTACGGTTTCGAATTAGATGGCGGTATATCCTTATTTACGGGACCACGTGACCGCGATTCTGCTCTTTAAATAAAATATATAGGTTTTTCAATGAATTAATCTTAGATAAATTAAAAGGTAATTTATAATAAGACATTCATATGTCTACGCAATTTCAATTTAGAATAGTAAGGCTTCGACTTTTCCAATAAATTTCGATCATTAGCCCAGTAACTCGCTAATCGCAAGACCATAATCTAAGATGAATACTGTACCGACTTTTAGACTTTTTTAAATATGTACTTTTTTATCATTCAAAAAAAGTACATATTTGCTCACGAACAGAAAAGCGAAAGCTCATGGACTTCGATGGCTTGGAGCGTGGGAAGAATGAGTGAAGAGTGCATGCCAACTGCTCGATGCCAACAAAGTATCGCAGGAGTGACACAGTGGAAGCGGAGTTTCACGAACATGAAGCCACTAACTGGCTATAAATCTTGTAGGAACGTAGCAAGTGGCGAATTCTCGTATCGCAGACCAACACACGTTTTGGATCGTAGAGCCATCGGATTAAGAGTAAGTACATTTCCTCACAACTTAATTCCATGCCGTCTTTTACACGGAATTATTAATAGCCAAAATTCAGATCTCCAATTTTTCCTTGAATCGCTTCGAAACTTTGCCACTGCCATTACTATCAACGCTAAGATTTAGGACGTTCAAACTGTCAGAAACTAGGACCGATATAATTTTATTGCTTTTCTTTTTATGGCTAAAGAATCTAATGTGGAATACGTGAGAGGTGAGAGGTCGATTGTTATGGACGAAAGGAGAATTTTTTGTTAAGTGAATTGAAAGGCAAAAATCCAAGCTGGTACAATCGATTAGGTGATTAAGACTTGTAAAGATAAGCGATGAAGTGGCAAGTCGATTCTTTGATGGGGGACCACTAGAAGTACATATTCAAAAGCATTTCCGTCCTCTGATACGATAAGCAGTCGGAATCATTTCTTATCTTTAGATCGTAATCGTTAAACCTCGGCTAGTATTTAATCTATTTGGTCGAGATAAGGAAATCCTGGTCTCACCATCGTGAAATACGAGAATTTTGTGAAATAGTGTAACGTAGGCAGGATAGGTTGAAGTAAATTAACAAAGTTTATGATGTAGATAAAGCTTGAGTTGATTTTAAACGAATATTATGGATTTAGCATCGCAGTTGGATTTAAAAAGGGTATTCCAGAGGTTAATAGAAACGACAGTAAAATATATGTATTGTATTTCGTATAAAGCAATGTATGTATATGAAAATGTTATCTTTGTGTTTCTTTTTCTATACGTCTATAATAAAATTTATTGAGAGTTGAAATTTAATTTAATTTCTTACTTTGTGAATGCGGTGGCAAGAAATTGGTGGAAGTACATATACTTATTTTTGGCATAGACTAAAATTGAATTAAATTCATCTAAAATAAAATTTTAAATTGCGTTTTTACCTGTCTCTACATTAAACAAAATATACATTACATTCGAATAGATTAAAACAAGCTTTTAATAAATAGATGAAATAAAATAAAATGATGTGCCGTCGTGAGATGCATTTACTACACTTCGTGTTTCTCAGATTATAATGATTAATTAGTAAGCTAATATTCTAAGATATGCTGAGATCGGTCTTACTATTGTTAGTAATCAAATCAGTAATAAATATTTACACTAACGAGCACGAATATTTGGATGTGTATCTGGGTGTAATATTATCTCTGTACGTATTTAGACATATATGTATAATGCATGTTTATCAGTTAATTGCTTAATTTGGAATCAGATAGCTGTACGTGGAAATGTCGGTTATCATCACGTTTAAACTAGCATACAAATATACTACGTAAATAATTATAGGTTACGTGTGTAATATTTAAAATACTATGTAAAGGTTCTTTTAAATTAGAAATTCAGAAAATCTCGCTCAAAGGAAAGCAAATATTATTGGCTAGTTATTACAATTTACTCCGAGGTTGTTGTCAAAGTCTAAATTATCCAAACATAATATATTTTTTGTCTACATTCAATGCAAGTGACATGTTTTTAATTTAGTTGAAGATACAAATATTAGAACAAAAAAATATTAAATATCCGTTTATGGGGACAAAGGAAACTACAACAATTTATATTCCACGTTTTTATTAAATAAAACTCAACAATAATTTCACAAATAACATAAAAGGAACAATGTATTGTTACAATTTAATGGACCATGTGTCTATTTATAAATGAAACGACTGTCACATCGCAATCGGATAGCGATAAGCGAGAATAATCATACAACATGTCGCTAACATATTAGTGTAATCACATAGGCGAAGTGACAGGTAATTTGATTAAGAGTATGACCATGACTGACCATGTATTGCTAACGACAAATGCAAAGAAACACTAGGTATTTATCATTATTCTAAATGTTGGTTTCATCACGTGTCATCATAATTATCATCATCATCATCATCATCTTCATCATCTTGATCATCACCATCATCAGCCTACAGCAGAACTTAGTCGCTCTCTAAGCAGGTCACGTAGACTAGTTTGTGCAACTTCTCTTCGAGTTTCCTCCATTATTATTTATTGTACGCTAATAAAAATCATACATCGCTCATCGCTTATTCGTTTACGATGAAACAGACGGCTAAACGTACAGCAGGTGTGTAACACGGTTTCCTCTTTATAATGGATATAAAACCACCAAATTGAAAAGCCATTAAGTTTACAGATTAAATTTAACCTATTGTTATTTGTTATTGAAGACAATATTTGCGTACAGAATGAACAAACCACGTGTTTTTATAATAATAAAAGACGTATTGTACCATCGTACGCTTTTACACGCTAATTAATGTTAATAGGGTGATGTGTGTTTACTGAAACACTATAACAACGCACAGAATTTCACATTACATCAATAAAGTTTTATGAAATCGTATGAGGAAAAATAAAAACGAAATCGAATTGATTGTTTTTAACAAAATGCGGTAATCACGCCTATGTTATTGCGAAGGGTATATTTTAAACGAACAGTACATAAATTAGTACAAAATTGAAGCAGAAATGCATTATATCGATATTAATTCCAACCTTATAATAAATAATAGTTGCCAATGACTAGGTTAGTAAAGTTCGTATCATAAAAATATCACAAAGTGTAATAATGATAACTAATGACGATAGTTGAACTAATGACAGGTCCGACTTTAGCGAAGCGCACAAACATTATATAATATGTCAAATAGAAAAAGTTAAATTTAATGTAAGTACGTATTACAAGGGCCGCTATATCCGTAGAGAAATAAATACATTCATTAATAAATTATAATAAGAAAATTAATAACAAACAGTCAGACGACAGAAACAAAAACCGGCGACCTCGTTTCCAAATTTGAACTTTTCAAATATCGATTTACGTTCATCATTCAATTCGTTTTTCGATTATATCAATTTTGACGCTTACGGTACTGAGTAAAGTTCAATACCGTTATCAATTCCAACTGACATCTAAATCGACCGTGCGAAGGTTTAGTTTCAAAAATTAATTTAGCTCTTCAACAAACTCGGTAACTATCTTAAAGTTATACTTATAGAAAAATAGAGCTAATCGACTCTTTAATCTTCTGTTCCGGTAATCCACTGAAGGTATTTGAAAGATCTAGACTGAATGGGGGTAGCCCTGGAGTCCGTGGACCAGTTGGGGCGCGGTTGCTGGTACACGGCCGGCTGCTCTCTGTAACGGAAATTTGAGATACATTAATATATATGCGTTGCTCAAACGATATATTTATTTATATTTCTCTAACTTTCAGTTTAAGTTTATAATAGTGTAACATTTTTTCACGAAACATAATCTCACTTACCTATTATCAGATGCGGCACGAGCGTGATAAGCAGGCACATTTGGGTTGTGGTAGCTCTGAGCCTGAACGTTAGGGTTTAACGTATAAGTCTGCACAGGGGGATGCTCAGATGGAATTGGCGACTGGTAACTGTTAGGATTGTACCTATCGACAGACACTCCTCGAGTTCTTTCTGGTATTGGCGAATCTAGACTGCTATTTACGTACGAACTTTGAGGTCTTCCACGACCCAAAGTGTTGGTTTTCGGCCATTCCTTTGATCCTACGTACTCAGCTTCGAAACTTCTCTCTCGCCATGAACGTGGCTTTAAAGTCTGACTCCAGGTGGGCGTTGGGGTGTAGTCGGATTTAATGTATTTGGGATCTTCTTCCCAAGGCGGTCTCACTGATGTTTGTTCAGTTTGAATAGTTGTTTGAGAGGTCTTCTCTGTAAATTCTCTGAGCTCTTTACGCCACTCTGGTTCCACGGTCTCGACAGGATCGTTATTGTCGTAATAGTATTTAGGTGATGGGTCGGGCTGAGCTTGGTATTTCGATTCAGTTGGTATATAAGTCGATTCCGGCACCGATATGTAACGTCTCTCATATTCGCTGTAATACGTTTTGCGACCTGGTAGTCTGGGAGGTTCGACATTGGTCGCTGTTTTAACAAATGATTGATTGGGCGCAGGAGGTATATAAGATGTAGGTGGTGCTTTTGTGAATTTGCTTGTCGGTGGCGTGGGCTTCCAGCCTGGCTTGGAAGCGGCATTTGTAGTAAATGTACTCGTTGGAGGTGGTGGTTGGTAGTAATTTTGGTTTACTGTGTCCGCAACATAAGTCGAGTCTTGTTCCCATGGAGGAGGAACGTACGATGAAGAATATTGCGACGTAGATTTTTGGTAGGTTTCAGTAGAATCTTTGTTTGAGAAAGAATTTTGATTATCAATGCTGCTTGTCCAGTTAGTGGGCTTCGGAGAATAACCTGGGTACAAATTTTGGGGGTAATTGCTTGTGGACTTGTATGTATCCTTGATAATGTTTTCTGTATAAGAAGATTGCACTGATGATTGAGGCTGATATTGCGTTTGGGACGGTTGATATTGTGATTGTTGCTGACTTTGGTACTGTGGGTGACTTTGATACTGTGGTTGTGGTTGACTTTGATATTGTGGTTGCGGTTGGCTTTGATATAATGTTTGTGGTTGACTCTGGTACTGCGACTGGGGTTGACTTTGATATTGTGATTGTTGTTGAATCTGAGGTTGAGGTTCGTTCCATTGTTGACTAGGAGTCGTAATAATTGTGGGTGTAACATTATTGTATGTGACGTTTTCTTTTTTAGTCTGTTGATACCATTGTTGATTTTTAGTAATTGTGCTAGGCTTAACGTTACTAACAGTGAGTACTTCCGATTGAGGTTCTTGTGACCATTGCCTTTCTTCTGTTTGATTGCTTTGATAATTCGTTTGGTAGATTTCTGTTGGTGGTATTTGGCGTTCTACACTAAGCCTTTCCAATAATAAGCTATGACGTCTTTCCGTCTGTTCCGGAGGATATACTGGTTGATAAGGTCTAGTAGTTTGAGGAGAAATCGATACTGCCTCTCTGTTGGGCGCGAAATAGGTTTTAATAGGTGGAATACTTGGTTGTATCATCTGTTCATAGGCTTGATCTAGGGTCTTTGTTGTACGGTTAACAGTAACAATATTTTCAATCCTGTTGTATTCTGTTTGTGTACTCAAGGCGCCTAGTGGTTTGTCAGTGGTTGTTGTTATAATTTCAGTATTCTGAGTATGAGTTTTAGTAAATAAATCATTACCTAAGCCTATCGGTTTTATCTCTATATCTATAACTTTTTCTAATGGTACAGATGGTTCTCTTAATGATTGTTTTTGTTCAGATGGAAGTACTGGTTTTTCTTCTTCAGATTTTTTAATATCTTCTTTTGACATATCGGTCTCTGTAGTAGGAGTTGCTTTTGTTTCTATAATGACTTTTATGGGAACTTCGTCAGTCTTAGTTTCAGTTTTTTGTTCAAGTTCATCATCGTCCTTCATATCCTTTTTAACTTCTGTGTCTTCTTCTTTCTCTGGTTGTGGAGCTTTTATTTCTTGCTTTTCTTCATTTTCTTCAACTTCTTCATATTCTTCTTCTTCCTCAACATCTTCCTCTTCTTGTTCTTTAGTAATCCCATCATTTTTCACAGGCATAGATTTTTCCACTTGTACTTCTGTTACCTCATCTTCAATCTCTTCTTCATCCTCTTTTTCTTCATCTTTCACATCACTTTCAGTTTCTTTGCTAATAATTTCAGTCTTTATTTCCTCTTGCTCAGATTCTTCCGCTTCATCTACCTGTTTTTCTTCGATTTGTATTTCTTTTGCTTGTTGAACATTGTATTCCTTCTCAATTTCTTGTTTTTCTACAGATTCTTGTCGCAGAGTTTCTTTTTTACTAACTTCCTCTACCTCTTCCTCCTCTTCCTCCTCTTCCTCTTCCTCTACAACTTCTTCTTCATCGTCTGATTGCATTATGACCACTTTTTTTGTCGTAGTGACCTCTTGTCTTTCCTCGTTTTTAATTAATATATCTTCATGTCCATTTTGCTTCGTTTCTTCTTGTATAACCTTTTTAACGTCTTCATTTTTTTCATTTTCTGTCTGTGCATTTGACACACTAGAAATGGTCTTAACAGTCTCTGTAACAACACGCTCTTCGACTTTTTTAGCATCTTCACCAGTCTCTTCAACTTCTTCTTCTTCTTCTTCAACTTCTATGACTGCATCAGCTTCTTCTTTTGACAAAATTCTTTTTTCTGTCTTAGTTGAAATTTCAGTTTTACCATCAACAGTAGTCTTAGTTGTTGTAATTTTTGTCTCCTCTACTGTACCATCGGGTAAGATTTTGTTCTCAATTTCCACTTTTGTCTCAGTTTTAGCCGCAGATTTCTTTACAGGTAATTTCACCGTAATAGCAGCATCAACATTAGCATCTCCGTTTTGATTTTCAGTTACATTTACTTGCTTCTGAACAATTTTTACTTCTTTCTGAAAACAAACAATTAGATCATGTTATGTCTTTGGCTCAAGAAACCCTAACAAAAACATTCAAATATTGAATTGTAATGCAGTTTTAGTTACAATATATCAGGAAAATATGTTAGAAAATTACATATAAACTCACGATATTGATTAGTGTATTTTCTATACTTCTCTAATGTTGTACAGTAAGAATGTGTAACAGACAACGTAAACACACATATAGACATAAATATAGTAAGTATACAGTAATTTTAAATCAACCTGGTCATCGTTTGCCGCCATAGTATCTTCCAAAGGCTTTATAATTTCAATAGGAACACATCTTTCGTCTGTTACTGGTTTTTCCATTACCTCTAAGTTTATATATTTTTCTTGCTCGACTTGTACTAAGCCTTGAGGACTTACAAAAGGTTTTTCTTGTTCGATTTGTACTAAGCCTTGATTACTTTCTAAATTTTCTTTACTAAACTCTATATTTCCAAGAGCTTTTGAACCTTGCGGAGTCACTTGGAAATATTCTGCATCGTAACTCTTTTCGGGAAGCGAAGGTATAATATAATCAGTACTACCATAAGTTGTTTTATTATCAAAAACATTCACTGGTGTGGTATTGTACTCATACATTGAAACTGGTCTGGTGTTATTTACGAAGTTACTTCTGTTTACAGGTGAATAAATATTTGCGTTGTGATCGTAATTGAATGGTCTACGGAAATCAGAATCAAGAGCCTTGAATGGTGTAGTAATTTGGGGCGCTGGTTCGACTTTCCTCGTTATCGGTTCTTTCGGTGGTTCTGGGTTACTTCTAGTTTTCAGCAAAGATTTTGGGTTCGACGGTAAGTTAAAAGTCGGAAAAACTTGAACAGGTAAACAATTAAAATTTGGCATAGCCATATTCGAAGAGATCGGTGGAGATTTTATGTTTTGAGCTGGTGTTTCAGGAACTCCTTGATTCATTGCATTTCTCATTAACCGTTTCGCCATGCGCTCAGATTTAATCTCAGAGAGGTTGAGCCCCCCCGGGGTGTACGTGAACGGCTTACGTTCTCTACTCATGGCACCGTGCAACGCTGACGGAGGATTCATTTTGCTGAAATAAGTTGTTCTATATTATCACATATAGTTATAAAGCGTCTATTACAGACGATTTACGAGCGATATGAAAATATTTTTAAAACGCCTAAAGTTCGGATTCGATTTGGCAAATTGACAACAACAGTAAAAAATAGATATGGGATACTCACGAGAGCCGCCGTTAGCGATAAATTATAACATTTACTTCCTCTACCCGATAACTATGTATGTAATAAATATCGAACTTATAAAGCTAGCACTTTAGCACATATAGGAACTTGGACACCACTTTTTCAATTTTCACATCACTCAGCGACTTGCGGCATGGATTGCTTATTTTTGTGATGGAACATGCAGATTATCCGGTCGCAGCGGTTAAATATAGCCCGGGATAGTAAATGAGCCGGTACATTTGAACTCGAGCGGTTGCGCGCGGTCGGCGCGTGCGCCGCCTGCCACCTACTGATGTCTGCTCGCTGCCGCCATGTATTTTGGTCGCGACCCCAATATTAACGGACGCCTCGTCTACAATTTGTCTTAGCTGAATCGTCACAATAACACCATGCATTTCCGACAATCTAATAATTATATTGCAAAACAAACTCACACTATTATCGTAGGTATGTATGATGTTGAATTAAAAAAAACTCGACAGCCGACGCATTTCAGCATCGGCTTTGATGTCTAATAGGCTTCCTTAGACAATTATAATTTTGTCTTTGATTTTGGAAATATTAATTTACTTTGTTACGTTATGTCTTCGATTATCTTATTTTAAAACTAAGCATGGAATATAAGAAAAATATTAGTTTCGACTCTTCTGGAGGTCCCAAATGGCGCTTTTAAAACGATATGTATTTTTCATTCATGCATTTCTTTCCCAAAATAATCATAATGAGATTCTGAACAATCGTAACTATGTTAAAGAAATTGTTGCGACTACAATGATAGCAACAAAGTCTAAGTTCAATTTTCCAATGTAAGTTCCAAGTTATCGTTTCTTGTCAGCATCTCTGTTGATTGGACATGATTTGGAACATCCAGTAACTTTGGAAATACATTTCGAATACACCATACCATCTGAGACGCACTCGTCAACCTCTTGACACCTGTCAACGCCACGTGCGCCGAGCGGTGCGTAAATAATGTAATGCATGCATTATCCGATAGGGGAAAAGAAGTTAATACACCTGTACAATCTTAACCTGTAAAAACTCGGTGTGCATGTGTTCTTAATTCTTCTCCTGCTGAAGGGTTTGATCGATTTTCTTATGTTACTATGACTGGCTGGATAGTTCGCAGCTATAATTAGACCAAGTGGTGCTGTTGTCGCTATCCAGAATTTGATTTTGTTATAAAACATATAACATATACCATCAAATTTTCAGCCTTTCCCGTCGGAGCGCAACTGATGACATCCGCAACTTTTATTATAATATAGTATATCAAAAGATAAATAAAGACATTTCATAATTTTCTTTTAATCGTTTAAAAAGATTGCATATAAAAACTGTACTTGTCAGGGAACATATCATAAAACGGTTAAGACTTAATTATAAAAGACAGTATAATGTACAGTAGATAAAACTGCATCAACGTTAGATTAGTTTTGTTGTAATTAAAACTGCATTAACGTTCTCGACCAGAGGAACAGTCAGGTTTTTAATATCTGGACACTTACCTTCACCTCCGTCTTCACCGTTTCTCCTTTGGTCGCCATCCTGGAAAAGAAATGGAATACAATTAAGTTAAAAATTGAATGCAGAAGAAAAAATATACATCTATTATTAATTTATATACCGCAACGATACATAACGTACTGAAATTAGTCGAGCGTATATCTATCATATTATGATTCATACAAAAAATGTTAAGGGTTTTAGAACCCTTAACATTTTTGGATTGGATTTGGATTAGTCCAAAGAGACACAATAGCAAACATTTTAAATATCACGAAATTCTCACAAGAAACTTGTTCACTTCAATATGCGTATGTAACATCATAATCAAAATGAGTTCCAAAATCGAAACGTTATTGTGTATTTGACATTTATTTTACCATTTTCCATTCTTAACCTGTATGTTAACCACAAATCGGCGTTGCAGCGGATATTTTTTGACACTCCACCTAATCACAAAGGTGGGACGGTATGTGTAATTAACACACTCGCCAAATCATAATTTAGACATAATACAGTCCTTTGATTAACAATTCCATTCGCAGATTAACATCATTAGCTAGCTCCATTAATAATCAAGTTACGGGCAAGTCGCACAGCGAGCTGCGGAACGATAAGCTGTGTAAATGGCAGAACCCCGCTGAAATAATCGATTTAAGTAACGTAACATCACGCCTGTAATCCGCTATGGGGTAGGCAGAGGAGTGTAGTACACCCCCACATTTCACCAGTTACGTTTAAGTCCCACAATGGAATAGGTAGTGAGCCTATTGTCATGCACCGGGCACACATTCAGACTCCGAGTCACTGCTAGAAATTCTAGATTAGTAAAATCCAACAGTACCCGACCCGAGATTTGAACCCAGGACCTCCCGATCGGTAGTCGCGCTAGCAACCGCCCGACCAACGAGGCATCGATTTAAGTATTAACGTTATTAACAACATGACTATCGCATTTAACTCGACTATTTCAATGTTTTCAATGTTCAATACTTTTAGTTTACATTACTTTGATATTCTCATGAAACTGCCATTAACAATGTCATATTTTACAATATCGTTAAAAAATAATACGACGTAACGTCAATAGTTTCTCGTTTCAAACAACAGCGAATGAAAAATAAAAATGTTGGAAACGTACGAAATAATAAGAAATTTAATATAACAATGAAAAGAATTTTGGTGGCTTTGGGACCAACAGCTTTGCGAGAGCCATGTATTCTCATACTTGCGAATGCGAAGTACCCTGGACTACAATTTCAGGACCAAATTGAAAAAAATACTCGTGCTTCTCACACGTGTATTTGTTCTGGACGGGACTCGAACCTACAGTCACCGACACAGCAGTGAAATCGATAACCAGCGGCAAGTCGTCTAATTTCCTCGTGTTTCTTCTTTACTCGCTTGCGTTATACCACGCAGACTAAGCCAGGAATCATAATAATGTCAATTTTGATGAGCTTTGCAATGCGACCAGCCAGCTCGTTATTATAATTTCTCGCGAACTATGTTTATTGAACTATAGAAATTAACATTGACCATACGAATAACATTTGATTTATATATCGTTTAGACTAAATGTGTAGCCAATTGATTATATCACTGATCAAAACTGAAATCAAAATGACAATTTACACAAGCAATCTGAATGTACATTACTGTCACAATAGCTCTAACTAAAGTACTGAAATAAAACGTAACATCACGCCTGTAATCCCCTAAGGGGTAGGCAGAGGAGTGTAGTACACCCCCACATTTCACCA
>DWDX01002757.1:0-14476 GCA_018245675.1 Agara michaeli
TGCCCGGTGCATGGCAATAGGCTCACCACCTATTCCATTGTGGGACTTAAACGTAACTGGTGAAATGCGGGGGTGTACTACAGTCCTCTGCCTAAACCTTAGGGGATTACAGGCGTGATGTTACATAATGTATAGTATCCATATTTGTATGTATGTCCATATTTGCTGTCATGGGAATCAAAGATCTACGAAACCGGCGTGCATGCATGAAGAGAATGATGAACGCAGACGAAGCACACCGGGTTTATAAGAACAGAGATATTTCGCACTCATTGCGTTCTGCCTATCCAGTCAGCGACCTGGCGTGATGGTCTAATAACAATAATAAAACGATTTACATACGCAACGTCGATTTTACTATTCTGTTAACATTTTTTCAAGGCTCGCTAATGACAATAGTTTTTTTTTTCATTTTAATGAATAACTTCCCATAAGAAATCGTTGGTGGAACAGTTTTGTCATTTATTATCATTAACCGAACGGGGTTCGTTATCCGTTCGCCAGTCGTAGGGCGGGTATTGATTTACACACTGGGCGTCGGTTTGGTTAATTGACACGGAGTGACAGCGACAGTGGATATTCAATATCGACACGTGAAGCATTGTAGATGAGACAATATTATGCTACAAATTGTTGCATAGTTTTGTTAACAAATAAATACATCTAGCGTAGATTAGGTGCACGACGAAGAAGCGCATGGTAAAGAATGACGAAGCGGATATACAATGCGAGTGTTGATGGATGTAGGCGCCGAGGGAGACCTAGACTGTCATATCTCGACCAAACAGGTCAGATACTTTCCGACGGAGGAGTCAAGAGTCTGCGAAACCGGCGTGTATACATGAAGAGAATGATGAATGTAGACGAAGCGTGTCAGGTTTGCAAGGACAGAGTTATTTGGCACTCGGTGCTTTCTGCCTACCCCGTTAGGGACCTGGCGTGACGGTATGTTGTTTGTTGTTGTTGTTAGATTAGGTCCAGTTGCTAGCAAAGCGTGCTACATGGGTGTGGTTTTGATTCCTACCCGGGGAAAGTATTTGTGCGGTAATCGTGAATGTTTGTTCTGTACGTGCGTGTAAAATTATCACTACATAGTATAAAACAAAGTCGCTCTCCGGTATCTGTTCCTATGTATGCTTAGATCTTTAAAACTACCCAACGGATTTTGATGCGGTTCTTTTTAAATAGACAGAGTGATTCAGGAGGAAGGTTTATATGTATAATAACATCCTTTATATAGTAGAGAAATACTGTTATTTTTTAGGTTTCTAATGTGATATCGTAAATAATTAAATTGTTTGCGACGGGCGCGGGACGAAGTCGCGGGCAAAAGCTAGTATATGTATATTTCGCTGTTTGTTAAGTCAAAACAAAAATAAGGAATGCTATATTTTCATATTACTTCTTTATTCCGGACCAGGAAATGTGGCGGTATTGAAACACTCCATTCCATTATAGTTTATGTCTATTTAAAAGTTATTCCAGCCCCTGCATACCAATAATAGATGTCGGTCCAATCACGTTGGGGTTTTTCTATAGAAATACCCAACGAAAAGAAACTCCACGACGACAAAAATAAGTACAATTGCACGGCATCGAAGTCAAATGCCGGAGTCTATTAACAACTATTGGAACTAAAACTTTGTACTTTGAAATACCCAACTGCGGTTGCTGGGAAATGTTTTAAAAGATTAATAGAATCCGTTATAATGTCTGTACCATGGAGCTACAATTTCGAATTGGTTTAAAATATTCAAGCGAAATGAAGCCTCTCACGGGTCGTTCCTCTGCATTCGGTTGGAGTATTTGTATCTATCTATCTATCTATACAAATAAGTAAAATTGGAGTGTCGGTTTGTAATATTAAAATAACCGGTACATATACTGTCTGTCTGTTTGTTCCAGCCAATCTTTGGAACGGCTGGACCGATTTTGACGGGACTTTCACTGGCTAGATGAAAAAGTATTAGTTCATATTAAAATATGGAGGCCAGATAAAGAAAAACATGCCTGTATCACGGTTTTGATGAAAGCAGACGAAGCGAAACAACTCCCTAGTCCAGCTCTCACACACGGCTATCCGATTTCAAATTAGACAATTGAACGCCTGTGTTATGGTAACCGGACAGCTGATAAACATACATACAATACAAACGATATAATACTTATATAGGTAGATATGTTTATAACACCCAGACACAGGACGCACAAATGTGCTCATCACACAAATGTTTGGGTGGGAATCGAACCGCCGAACTCCGGTTTTGCCGTCAAGGTCTCTAGCCACTGGACCACGAGGCCAGACGATGTAGACACACGCTGCGGTACAAGCGGTTTCGCGACAACGGCCACGACGTGGCGCGTGGTTACGTAGTTATGTAACCGTATATAATTTCGAGACACAAACACGTGTCTGAGGTAGCGACATGTGATTTGGCGTGCGGTTCGGCCGAAGCTTCTCGTTTGAACAGAAACCGATTTTAGCGGTGGAAAATAATTAGTGAATCGATAATACTTGAAAGGGGTTCAGAAAGAACTCCATTTGTTTAATCAACCGTATTGAGACGGACGTGCCCCAAATCTTCGTTTTGATAACTCTAACGGCCCTCGATTCCAAGGAGACCCCACGTTTACGAATGATAAAAGAATTCACGATAATCACGAAACAATGATATTATGAAACGGATGAACGAATATAAGGGACGGGGCTTTTAAAAGGACACGTAGTACAGTGACTATCGTTAACATTTCTGATAACATACTTAAAAACTAACAAGCAAATGTAATCGTGACAAAGAAAATAGACCAACATTATATTGGATGATATTGGTATATAAATGACAATCCGATTTAGTACAAGGACAGATACTATTTCTGTGTATCTAATACTAGCTTTTGCCCGCGACTGCGTCCCGCGCATATATTATCATACATATAAACTTTTCTCTCGAATCACTCTATCCATTAAAAAAACCGCATCAAAATCCGTTGCGTAGTTTCAAAGATCTAAGCATACATAGGGACCGCGGAAAGCGACTTTGTTCTATACTATGTAGTGAAGTGTATCAACTCAAGGCTATCTATTGGTAACTGTATACAACCTTGAATTTGAAGTACTATTAATTTTAGTTCATGATTAATTCTCAAGGTTTCAGCTTTAATTTGTGTAACGGAACAGGGCTTCAGTATATTTGATCGAATTTGAGATGTTTTTAAACTGATAAATATATGAGGTTTTTACGAAAACTGTACGATCTTGTAGACTGTGCAATGCTCTGCTGATTGAATTTACCGCAGTTAAGGTTGTCCTCATATGCAAATTAATATGTCATGTATAATCATTACAATGATTATTCTAAATTTATTAGTGTTGCATGATAACTATTAACATATATTTTCGGTTAAAATATAGTATGGACTCTTTGCTACCTACCCCATTAGGGACAGAGCGCGATGGTATAATTTAAACTCGTTTATCTTTTAAGCGAAGCCGACTGGAATACTGGTAACTACTTTCAACAGATTATTCCATGATTACTTTAATTCTTTAAAATAATATTCCTTTCACATTTTAGATGTCTCAGTCTTAAGAAACAGAAGTGATTAATATTTTATTTTTAAATATTACTTATGACTACATTAATTGATTGATTTGTAAATATACATTTTTTGATTCTATAGATAAATTAAAATTGATATTTTGTGATATGTCTATGAAGTAAATTAATTGACATCGTGCTAAAAATTATAATTGAACAATTATTCTCTATACTGCTTTGATCTAATAGACTACTATGTTATATATTTGATTTTTGTAAATAAAATTCGAATACCCAAATTAAAAGGAAGACAGAAATATTGCAAATTATAAATTAAAAACGCGAAAATTACTCTTACATTAATCAAATTGAATTACTGTTATTAATTATTTATTAATCAATAAGTAAATTAAATTTATTTTTAATAAAATATGAACAGCCGAAAAAAATGGAGAAAAATGGCACTGCGATAGTTGCAAAATTAAAGCTTATATTATATTAATTACCTAAATACTTCACAAGAGCAATACGGTAGAAACTAAATTGTATTAAATTCATACACTTCATACATATTTTTATTTAAAAAGCCTACAAAAATAGCATTCTACATAATGGTAAAAATTTTATGATAATAAATAATTGGAAATGTAAAAATTATAATTTAGCTGCACCTAAAAGTATTTAAGGATGCTAATACGCCTAGTAATTTTCGTTTTACTATTATTTAACTTAAGTTTTTTACTATTAATTGCATCTAATTACGTTGAATTTAATTACTGTACAGTTCGATCGATTTATTTATTAATATACATACTATTTATGAAGTAATTATGTGACGATGTTGCTTATGTATTCACCGAGTGATACGTAATAATGATTTATTGCCAAACCATACGAAAAAAAATATGTTTAAAAAATTAAAATCCAATTTAGTTATATTTTGAAAAACGATAAACTTGTATTATATAATATTATAGATACATAAAGGCATAGGGTTTTCATCTAATCAACAAAATATAATATCGCCTGAAACAATAATATAACTATTAATTAATAGCACACTAAGGTTATTTCATTATATACGCAGTTAATTGTATAACCATGTTATAATAAATTATGTTACATAACCCACAACACGTGTAGAGTAGTGAAGAGGAGCGATAACATTATGTAATTACAATTTAATGCGAAATACACGCTAAGCATTATTTTATGTATATTACATTTACAATAATTACAGTTACAAAGACCAGTCTCAGTTTGATAAGTATGAAATTGATTTTTTACAATAAAATTTCAAAGTATACATAGATAAGAGTAGGCCTTAAACACTTCGGGGTTTTAATACAAATTTAATTTTGTATGTAAAGCGGACATGATAAAACACTAATTGACATGAAAGTTATTGGTACTCAAAAATAATTGTCATTGATCAAGTAAAAATTACAAGCAGTTAGCGAATAAAGTTTCATAATATAAAAATGTTTCGTGAGTACCTACAATTTCATAATAATTAAATAGATTGTAAAATCAGTGATATGGGTCTACAAGTACCCTTAGATTATTCAGTTATTAACACCGCAGCGATGGCAAGTGAAATAAACGGAAAAATCCATTGAAAGATAATAAGAGAGACGGTACATTTGCCATATTATTTCTCATCAATGGTTATTTCTTGTATAACAATTACTGCTCCCATAAAATGTTCAATGTCTATAAATTTAAAAGGATAATGAATGTGCCTGGAAACGAACTTAAATCACTTACCGTGTTTCAGACGTGTCTAAAACTCCACTTCCATCCGATATTAAAGTGAAAATAACCATAACAGTAAAGTGGATAAAATCTTAAAGACGTGGAAATGATTCAATTGATTCGAATATTTTAATATAGAGCTTATTTTGTAGCTTTGGTTTATTGAATGAAAGTATAGCTATTGACACGCGATAGTCGTGATAACGATCGCGTAAGAGACGGCCATTTTATAAGTCGGCGGTTCTCAAACTTTCACACTTCGCAGCGCACTTGCAGGTATAGCATTCTGTTTCGACGCTATCGCTACTGGGTACAATTTATTATACTAGGTAGATAGGCACGAAAGATCGTCGATTATGAAGCCTAGTTTTTAATATTTATATTGAAACGCTAGTATGTTTACTTTGATTATTTAAGAAAAACAGACTTTCGGGGGGTTTGGGAACCCCTGTGCTAAACGATTTGTCATATGACACGAATGGTGATAGAAATATGATAGCTTGTTTGAATGTAACTGATTTAAACACGTTAAAAAGGTTCAAAAATAAAAAACTACAAGTAATTAAAATATAAATTAAGTAACACAATTTCTTAATCACAATTAAAAAGAACTGGCAACGGAGACTTTTATGTAGACAATAATAATTTATTTTTCGATATAGATACAGATGCATTAGGCAATCAACTTGAAGATAAATCTTGAGATAAACCACTACCCCTTTAAACGTAATTTTCAGGCGGTGACACATCAATCACTTAAACACGTAGTTCTGTTAAATTTTACAATGTCTACAAATTTCATTATGTCAAATCTTTTGATCACGTCTTGCCTGATTCTCAATGAAGATTAATATGGTTAATATACAACTTATAAGGGTAACACAAATGGAAAATAATCTCTTAAAAATAAAAAGATAGAGAGATAGGATTATGATATAGAAATTGAACAGAATAATAATCGAGCACCTATAAAGAATTTGATTGTCTATTATCCAAGTCATGTTGGACGTTATAGTCAGTTGCACTAGCATAACGAACTCAGTGTTCACCAGCATCAACAAGTACAAATACTTAGAACTAATTCAACAACACTGCCATTGCACTGAACAACACTTATCACTGGCACGTTTCACGAAGTTTCACGAAGTTTATGAGATTTTTGTTCCGACAAAAAAACTTGGTTATACGTGCGTTGCTAATGGCTGTTGGTGAGCGGTACCTGGAAATAGATTCTAGTTATGGAACATTGCGTGACATAAAAAAAAAACACAGAACAAACTTCCAAGTTATGGAAGCTTTCAACGTTCTTATCAATTACGATTAACTCACAACGATGTAATTGCATTAATACTTGACAAGGGATAACGATCGTTAAATAAATTAAGCTTATTGTGACGTTCAATAAAAATAAGGAAGTGCGGCGATGATAAGATACGATTATAGCGCCATAAACATGCCGATAAATGAATAAATAAATATCGTGTGGCTTATACGACACAAGGGAAAATGAATATTTTGTATAACTTGATCACAATATGCTAGATATTGTTCATGGTACTGATGACAAATTGAATTCAGCTAGAAAGTGAGCAGTTTTGCCTGAACAAAACTAAGTAAAACTCTGTTATGTTGGAAATAAATAAATAAATAAATAAAACAACGGTATGACAAAAAATTAAGGAAGAACTTTGAAAAAATCAGAAAATTCACAAATGGGGTCAAAGGGTCTAAAAGGTCCGCGAATAACCGGCGTATAACTTCAATGGTCACAAATAAAACTATCGGTGACGTTATGGAATGATTGTGTAAATAAATTGAAATAAACGATGAAAACAATTAAACAGAAATAATTATAAACATCGTAAAAGAAAAACTGAAGATGACGATATAAACGTTTACGTCTCACCTTTCTTAGTGACGGTGGCGTTTGTCAATGTTCTTGTCGATGGTGCGACGATATAATGTGCACTCGGCGACTGAGGGGTCGCGGATGTAGTGGCTACACCAGTCTGAAAACCACCTGTATATTAGGTAATTTACTGAAGTTGACGTTACTAAGTAAATCGGTGTAAAATTCATTAACTAATTGACAAGGCTAATCGTTAAGCTATATATGAAATAAATCATTATAATAGAAGAAAACTTTACAATCCGGAAATCTTTAACGAAATAGTTGTGAATAAAATCCTACCGCTAGATAATTGCATAGACGACAGTAGTTAAAACAGATTTACTACACTCTGGACCTATGAAGGGCTTTACGCATCACGAATCGTTAAGACGTTTCATATATGTTATATCAAATATTTGCTGCTGCTTTGACTATTAACAATCTTTACTATCAATAATCGCATTAAAACATCAACCTAGAGGAACAGGATGCTTGGTGCAATAACGCAATGCTCATTAGCTTTCAAGCCGCCGTATTCTAACACTGTGTCAAAGTTCTTAAGCAATACGTTAATATTAATAAAGTAACATCAATAAATTGAGCTTCCTTAGAAATTCCATTTACTATCATGAGATACTGTTCCGCGCGCAGATGTGTGACTTAAATAGGATGAATGAGCTTATTCATGCTTATGTTATTGATATTAATGTCCGTTTCCTTGAGACGTACATATTATGTGCCCTCATTGCCAATGGAACTGATAACAATGAGAATGAATCGGCAAAAGTTATATTTGAGGACAAATATAAAAATGTTTTCTATACAAAGTCTGTCTTGGGGCCATTTTGATTAATGGAGGATTGTAAATTCTTGTATAGGAATAATCTATAGTACAAAAAAGCAGAGTTGTATTTGAATTTATAAGCTCAGTACCAAATACAATATTAGATAGTAAACGCTTCTAAAATCTATTGAAATCTCAATTGTAAAATAGTGCTTACCGCAGGCTGTGTACTGTCAGTCGACATCGTAGAATTCGTTATAGGACTTGTTGCGCATTGGGGCGACGCGAGGCTTGTCGGCGATGTTATCGAGTGCGATGATGTGCCTGTTAGGTATTGTAATGTCTTTAGCCTTCACAACGGCGTTTATGCCAAAACAGAAGAACATGCATAGAAAGAACCAGTAGAAATAACCTTAGATGTAGTGACACTTCAATGCGTATAATATTGTATTCCGTAAAATATCATCAATGCTTTCTCAAATTATGTTAATACTTTATTTGCAATCAATATTTTAATCTTATTTGTCCTTACAACCTATAAATATAACCAATAAAACATTTTTCGTAATGTCATGATTTCAAAGGCAGATTAGTAAATATGTAATAAAAATGAAAATGAAAATGAAATGATAAGGAGACTAACAGTCATTAACTGCTTTTTTAAATGTACAAAGACGAATTTACGAGAATTAATGACAATGACTTAAACGCAATTATATTTTTAGAAGACTCACCAGACGGCATAACAACAGAACTCCTAACAGAAGAATAAGGCGGAGGAGCGGGCGTCGACGCTGGTTTAGCAGTGTTAACTGTGGGGAAACCTAGACCTCCGCCCGCCCTTAAGTGGGGGTTCCCATACGTTGCAGCGTATCGAACATCCACACCGTGTAGAATACCGCCATTGGGAACTCTGTTACCTGTGGACATCAATATAATGGAGCCTTTGTTTCAATGTCTGTCGATACCGCGTCAAAGTTATGGCCTCCTCTTCTTGGAGTATTCCTATTTTATTATATCACCATTCATTAATAGAGTAAGAGATGACATTGTAAGTTGACTAAGATCTATTAGCGATAATTCTAATTGAATCGTCACCTTAAAAATACTTACGAACATTTCAAACAAAAATGTTTCAAAATAGCTTAATTAATAGCTTAAATAAGAATTGTACGAAGTGCATCATATCACATCGCTAAGAAAATCTATTTCCTCTTAGCTATATGCTAATGCATTTAGATACTGATTAAAATGATGTTAAGAGTTAAAGTTAAAGCATAGTCGAATCTAATCGTAACAATAATAATATGTTTGCTGAGCGTAACAAATTCTGCCTGTTTACAAAGTTCCGCATTACCAGTGTTAGCGTGAGCACACAATACCTCCTTAAACACATCAGCGCGGTGTTTCTTAACTAGTGCTGTTTACCTTTCAATTCAATAGCCTTCATAAATACCGACAAATGTAACAATAGCCTCTCTTTCACGGTTCCAGCATTATAAGCGAACAAAGAAACCGTATATGTTATTTATCAAGTTTCTAATTTACCAACCCTCGAGTTCTGCTAAGTTATTCAAGGTAACTCCCTCGCCGCTTGCAATTGTGAGGGAGCCGTTCTGGAGCCACAATTGTTGTGGAAAAAGCCTATACTAATATCGTACCAACGACAAATGGTGAGGAAATAGTAACAAGGCACAATAGTACAGTTGAAATTGTACCCAGAGCCACATCGTACAGTTTATAAACGTCTGCAGTTGCTTTAGCTACAATCCGAATTAGAAATAGAGTTGCCAAGACAGAATGTTTTACTGAAATGCTCTATTTTTAAATAATAATAATAATACTAACATTTTTGGACCACTTCACATATGGTCATTTGTGCCACAATTTAAAACTCGTGTTATGGCAAAAACCGTAAAAGGTTATGTTTTTACGGTCAGTAAATCCTAAATAGACATATTAATATACAGAACCATAAATGTACCTAGCGCCTAGCGCCTACGCTACTGAGGAAATAATGTTTGTTGTATACATATTTTATGGCTTTCTTGCGGATAAATAATGAAAGATAGAAGACTTCTGGCTACAAACTGTCTAATTAAAAAACCAATATGTTACTCGTACAAACCCATTTTATAAATAATATCCGGCACAGATAATAGACGAACTATTACTAAGTAACAAAGTTATGTAGTACGTTAGCGTCAAAAGCCAAAACAAATCGTAAAATTTCTTGTGGTGGTTCTTTAATAAACAAGCTTTATAGATATAAAATTAAAACCGCCTCTCGCGTCTGAAACAGCCACGCATTTTCCAATTTACTAACCTTCAGGTACTCCTAAGTTATTCAAAGCGTTGCTACTGCCTTGTCGCTTAGCGGTGCGCTGTAAAGAATTGTTCTGGGAACCATTGGCCGGATTGTACTGTACCGTGGACGGCGTGTCTACGCTTCTCGGTAGACTGCCGTTTATTGACCTGGAACACAATAATGCTTTAGCAATTCGTTCCATACAAAAGTAGCTGCTAGTTTCTTTTGATATTCCCTTTTATATTTCAGTACACATTTTAATGATATCGTCAAGCGTTTATTACATTCTTGTGAACAAAAAAGTGGAGAATTTCATACACAATTTTTATTCCAAGTCTGATGAAATTTAATATGCAAATTAAATTAGCATCCACACTCTAACATGGAGTCTTGCTGAAGGAAATTTAATTAAGGTATAAGCACTGTGTGCACGAATTTTATCAAGGCAAAATAGAAGAAAGTTAATACCTCAAAGCCATGACGTCACAATGACGAGAATAACGATTTCGTAGACACGAAACAACTGTACTTAATTAATAATATCAATACATAGAAACACAGAAATAGAAAAGAGGACTTATTAATAAAGATATCAGTCAATTAAAAAGCAAAACTGGATTTCTTTGCAATGGAATAGAAGGCAGTGAAAAAATTTCACCACAACAGACCAAGTATGCAGTTCAAACTATTAAACTTACCTATTCGGTGTTAACTTGTCACCGCCCATTGTTGGTGACTGCACCCTTAAAGACCCCGGGGTGTAATCGTGCCCGTAATGAACGTACGTCTGATATCCGTTGTTGAAACCGTTCACCTAAGGATGTACAAGGAGCGTTTTACAATTGGCAATCGCTTTTAGAACCGATTATATGAATTTACAAAGAAATGAGCATTTTATTCGATTCTTATTGCAAACGAAACAATGAATACAGTAAGTATGTAAAAATTTATAAAAGTCAACCTACGTATTGACAGTTTCAAAAATGTATTGTTCAGTTATACAATCACTATCACTACATAGTATAAAACAAAATCGCTTTCCGCTGTCTGTCCCTATGTATGCTTGGATCTTTAAAACTACGCAATGGATTTTGATGCGGTTTTTTTTTATAGACAGAGTGATTCAAGGGGAAGGTTTATTGGACGTATAATAGGACATGTAGCATTAAGATATATGTAAAACAGTACCTTGTAACAGTCCGAATAAGCAGGGTCTGTGTAGTCATTGCTGTACCTATAACCTTGATAGGAGTTACTTTGATTTATCGATGATAGCGGCACGGAGCCCGCCAGAGGTATCCCACTTCCCAATTTAGCGTTCGAACACAAAGTACTGTCCGAACCAGTGTTTGAATAATCCTAAAAATCGAAAGGAACAATAATTGTATTGATAGTAAATAAACGCACAATCAATGATATTTCATTGAAAAAGCAGAAGAAACCAATAACATCGATTTTAACTTTCCATTGTTCAAAATGTGTTATTTCTTCCAATTTAATAGATAGTTTCGATTGCAAAATTATTCATTTTACAAACGAACCACAGCATCGCGTTGCCGGTAATGCTAGTTCCTATATTCCATAATCCCATGTGCATATAGCTTTACCTCACTTTAAAATTACCTCAATCGATAATTTATGGCTAATTATCTCACGCTAATGCCACGATGTTTAATTGGATAATAAAAAAAAATAATTAATTTCAATCAATACATAAATGAAAATGCCGAGTTGTGAATTTTATTGCGATTAGAAGTCGGCAATACACTAATGAGACAACATACGTAAATACATTAAACTAAACGTTGAGTCGACGTTAAACATTTTCATTCAAATATCAGTACTGAAGGCAGGAAGGCAATTTCCTAATTTACCGAAAGCCTGTTTATGTATTCACGACAGATCGATAATGTAATAAAATAGAAACGCCCTATTATTAAAAAAAACCCCTGACAATGCCAACAATGGTTAATGTGATGAAAAGTGCTTTTATCATTTAGTTAAATGGCTCGTGAGAAATTAGGCCGTCAATTGAAATATGTAAATGATTTTTGTTTATTTTAATATTTGTGGTTATTTTCGTTTAGCCTTGTGTGGTAGCTTGGAGAGATATATAGTAATATATATTCAAGGCATTTAACAGTAGAAAATATCTACCTAATTGAACCCTTAATTCAGGCACAGCCAGACTACTTAATCACAACAACAACAACAACAACACACCATCACGCCAGGTCCCTAAAGAGGTAGACAGAAAGCACCGAGTGCCAAATATCTCTGTCCCTACAAATCTGATGTGCTTCGTCTACATTCATCACTCTCTTCATGCATACACGCCGGTTTCGGAGACTCTTGACTACTACTTAATCACAATGAAACTGAAAGACCGCCAGGATCAAGAGACATCGTCAATTAATAAAAAAAAGCTAATCGAATATTTACCAAGAAATTCTCCACCACGTTTCGATACGAGCAAACAAGCCGCGAATATCGATCACTAAGCAAATCAATACCAAATAATGCTATAATATTTCAATGACTTTATCCAGAATATTCGCCTGATTTGACTTACGATTAGTATGAACAACCCATTACTATGAACAACCCATTAGTATGAACAACCCATTATCATTATGAGACGAGACCCGGTTCAGCACTGGACCAATAGAAGGGATGAAAAAAAATGAGAAAATGTCCCTCTAAAAACATGTGTATTATATCATCAAGCACCATTAAATGAGCAAGGAAGAATAAAGAAAATTATTATTAGAATAAAAAATAGAACCAGTTAAATAAAGAAAAGACTACGGTTAACTTAAATTTAAAAAGTTCATTCTGCTACAGCGACCGATTAAACTTTACAACAAAATCTAGCTCAGCGTAATCCGCTGCTTAAACGTTGCGACTAAACCGAGAAAAATGACAGCAAACAGAGAGGCACTAGAACGACTCCAAATTGAATTTCCATTGGTGTGAATCCGAATCGCACAGAAATCTCCACGCTTGCTGGCAAACATGGATTTCGCGGACAGCCCTAACGCTAATATAATACTTACGATTTCACAACTCCCATTTGCTTGTCGCAGTTCCAATTTCAAATCGCTGATGTTCGAATTTCTATCGTTCTCTTTGTACAATTCCTCTGCTGTGACGGTGACGTCCGGTTTCTCTGTCACTTGAGACTGCTTGTTCTTCCTCTGCTTCCTTTGACACAGTATTACTAGCATGATCACCGCCGCAACCATTATCGTGCCCGATGTTACTCCGAATAGAATCAACAGCAACGGGAAGGTTTCTAAAAATAGAGTTATCAATTACATTTTATTCTGGTTCTAAATAGATATCGATAGTATGATAGTGGTCATTTGTGGCAATATATATAACATGAGTGTTTTTGGTAGGATTTGTACAAAAAAAGGTATGATGGGAATTTTGCTGATAAATTGTCCTGCTAGTTTTAGACATGCGTGACTCATCCTGGAACGCATCTTTGTTAAGCATTAGGCAAGACGGAGCCCAAACGATAACTTGTCCTTTAATAAAACCTTAAAATCGAATAATAAAACATGATAATTTTACTCCATTTTTAAAGACATATTATTACACCTCAAATATTACGCAATTTACGTCAATACTGAGTGTGGTCCTTTTTCGCAACGCAATAGTTTCTTTTTTTGTTTTTGTTTTCTTACTTCTTTTTTTTCTTTATTTTTACATATTACATTATTTCTGTTATTTCCTATATTCGTTTTGATTTCGTTTTATGTTGTACTTTTGTAATATGTATACTCTATAATTTTTGGCGAAAGAAAATATGTTTTTCTTTCTTTTCTTTCTTTCTTTCTATTAAAATCCTTGAATTCTCCCACATATTTGATATGGACTTCGTAGATTTTTTATTCGTTGGAAAACGTCCTATCTAAAGTACATCATGTATAAGCTATAACGTATCAAGACACTACCCATGATACCCGTGGCGCGCGTAAAGTTACGCGCGATAACTTTACGATAATGCGCGGTCGTTACGGTGACGAGGGCACGGCGGGCGCTGATGGGACCCGCGACGCTGGCGGCTATCGTCCGAGATGTACGGCTTTTATATACTCATATAGAAACACTAGCTGTGCCCGCGACTTCGTCCGCGTTTGAATTTAAGTAAAATCTAAGAAGATTTATACAAATTTTCATCCCCTATTTTA
>DWDX01002758.1:0-14476 GCA_018245675.1 Agara michaeli
AGGAAAACATCGTGAGGAAACCAGCACACATTAGGGAAGTTATAACAATTTATATTGTAGTCTAAGGCCTAATAGTCTCTCACTATGAGAGGAAAATTATGTCCAGCAGTGGAACAATAAAAGGGTCGATTACAATAGTCTCGTGCTCTAGTGAGGAGTCCCGGCACGGTGTTCAAAGTGCCAAGTGAGACGAAAACGAAACTCGTTTAGCAGCAACCGATAAAAGTAATTATCACATTTTGACTGACCCATTGATTAGTAATTAGTGAACCTAATTGCTGAGCCGGGCGTTGTGGGCTTGAGTCCCACCCAGGACAAATATTTGGGTGATGAGAATTAGTGTTCTACCTGACTTTAGAATTACGAGTATGTATATAAATAATGAAATTAGGTTTATTTTGTTGCAACTGGAATAATTATACATATTACTTTCTATTTAAATATAATATTGAGTTCCAAATAGGAGGCTAAAATGAAACACGAGGGATTTCACTTGAGTACTTAGAAGTAATATCTATTTTCAGCTACAATTCATTATTATACAATTCATTATAGTTTTATACTTAGTCCTCTATACAGGACTAAGTATAAAACAATGCGTACAGATTCGAATATACATCTTGTATGACATCAATTACAACTTGTTTATATATTTTTTGGTTAGTAATTTCGTAATAAAATAAATGTACTTAATATTAAATAGGAGGAACGTACATGGACATTGAATACGAGCATGTAAGTAGGTATATATAACTTATTTTAGTACGTTTACATAAACTTTGTACGTCGTCACTTCTACTAACTGTCGAAACTTAGTTAACGAGGCAAACATCGTTAAGCTTTGAAGAGCAATAGTTATAGTGAATCCAAGATCAAGAATGGTCGGTATTAGGTGAACTCAGCAAATTCTTTGTCCATTAATGTACAACACAATTAATCTTTATTGTACACATTCCTAATCTTAACCGAAGTCATAAAAAAATGTCCTTATCAAAAGGAATCGATCTCTTTCAGACAATCATTGGAATGCAATACAAAGTGAACAGTAGACAAAAAATAGGAGTAATGATAATGGTATGATAAAAACTTACTTGATGACCCATTTAGCGAAACGGCAACTGATCGGACGCCAAAGTTTCGAGTTTAATTTCCGGCCGGATTGAGTGGTGAATTATATTATCTGATCTTTTCAAGGTGTAGGTTTGCGCTAATCTTTATTATGTTATTTTTGAGTATATATCACGTGTATTCTGGTGAAAGATGGTTCTTTCTTATTAGCATAGCTCAGTTTGTGTAGTAGACTGTCCCAGAAATCAATGCACCGCCGAGACCGCAGCTCCTACAATACTGAAATTTAGCAAATAGGTACATTATATAAAGGAAGTGAACACTAAGGGAGTAAAATAGGGATAAAAAGATTGTACGAAATTCGACAATTTGAAAGTTAAAAAATTTGAATTCATGCTTTTAGTTGCTATAAAAAATGTATGCATTTTTTGGAAATACTATCGAAGCCACCAGCAGAAGGTCGTAAGAATATATTTTAATACATAATAGGTTCTACAGATTACTTTCGACAGTTTTAATAGGTCTTACACGTCTCTTATTTTAAAGTTAACATCCATTAAAACGACATTTTGGTATGCACAAAATTTAATCTCAAAAACCTTAAATTACGTAGAAACTAACTTATTACTTATATAAACTATTTTCCAACAAAAGGTACTGAATTAGGATCTAGTTCTTCACAAAAGGTCCTAAATTAGCACAAATTGAATCTTATGTACCTAAGAAAGACTTTTTTCAAGCTTCACCCCAAACTTTATCTGATCGTTGTAGTAAATTTTCTTCAGAAGTTGCTTGACTTTGACATCTTACTAGCGTATTCAGGAATGTTATGTGAGTACCTACCTATGATAAAATTAACCGCTGGTGGAAAAATTTCATGTACCTACAAGTAGTTGCTTAGATGTTACAGAGAACGCATAAAGCATCTTAGTTCGGTTGTTATTGTCAGCTAGCTGTCACTAAATATTGATGAGTTAGTCATTAAACTGTATCTCCATCAATGCTCAATAGAACGGCGAAGTGTAGTGAGCTCCAATCTATACATATTGCTAAGCCCAAAAGTGGGACGTAAGAATATAAATAAATATTCAATTATTTCATTATAAAGAGCCTGAATGATCAGAAAGTTAGAGTATTGTTTTATATATTCTTTTTTCAGGTCATTATAAAAGTCCCGTTATGATTAACAGATTATATGTATGTAATTTCTATAGACTTGAAAATTGGTCACACGAAAAATGGTACAAATTTTTCATATTCTCGTGAAATGGTACCGCTACGTTGTGAAAGTACGGTAAGTACTTTTTTTCCGACCCTCTTGTTGGTCCACCTCTGGATCGGATCTTCTCTCATGGTGAGAGCGATTTAGGCCATAGTCTACCACGCTGGCCAAGTGCGGATTGATAGACTTCACACACCTCCGTAAATACTTACTTTAATACTATTATCATTATCTCTTTAATGCAGTTTTTTATGACAAATTATATTTTTACATTACATTCACTTATTTTATTTTGTTCCTTTACAATGATCAGAAAGAATCGTGTACTATCTGTCAACACTTGGTAGTTGTGATGCTGGGTGTGACTTACAATTTTAAGGATGAATAATTGAAATTAGAGCTTTGCTCTTCGAATTATCGATTATTCAAATGATAAGCCATTAGCGTATCCCGGCACGAAGTGTCGGGGTCATTAACTGAGGAAGTGGTAATGTCGGTGTCGCAACTAAATCGCTTGTGTTCCAATTTACCTGCTAACTTCGGAAACGCGTGCGTTATATTGATTTGGGTAGCAAGTTAAGCCTCAAAGTAAAAATTAATTCGTATGACGTAAAATCCATCTTCGTTACTCTAAAGATCGTCATTGAAGTAGTTGTAGAGCATGATCCAGGTCTCTCTAATGTGATTCTAATGTAATGTGATGTGATGTGATGTGAAGGCACAATCATGTTCATTGAAACATTACATTATTGTTACGCAATAGAGCTATAGCAATAATAAAACCCAAAAGTCTCGATTTTTGAGGCTTTTCCAACTTTGAATCCATTCTTATGAAATAACCATGATTGTCGCCACAAATTATAGATGAAACTATAAATATTATCTAACGCTATTGGCATGAACGTCCGGTATAAACCCCACGAATAATAATAGAAATAATACGTGAGGGTTTTTTATTGAAGACGTAATACGTACACGTACACGTAGGTATTGGTTATTTATCTTTATATTTACCTAAAGTAATTGAACATTCTATTTGTATTAACAATAATCATAGCACTGTCTCTCTCTGCAAATATTCATCACATTGGTCAACGATGCCAAACTTTATGTTTCGATTTGCTAAAGTTTACCTGGCAAAACTTTAATACGTAAGTCCAATGTGCAAATTCTTGTTTGGTAACATGCCAGTACAATAATAATAAGTGATGATATAATTTGCAATATGTTTCGGTTAGTGCAATCTTGCAACAGCAGATTAGATATTTGCATTTTATTCCAAACAAATTAAGATTCGCGGCGCGTACCCTACGCTGTTACAACGTTCTGAATAATCTCCATTCGCTCCAGATGAGAAAAGTAACTGTTATTTACATCACGCTAGACTCCAATTCATAGATACTGCTCGTCATCACACTGGTTTGTGTGATATTTGCTATTACTATTTTACTATTTTCAATATTTACAGTTGTAAGTGTTTTCTAAATTTATGATGACTACTAGATTAGATTGACGGGCACGAGGAGTGGTGCCAGGTCGTGAAGCGAGCTATGAATCATGAATTGGCAACCATGGCCATTCTCGTAAGAGTGTAACGACGAGGAAGAAGAAGAAGAAGTAGACTAGATATTCATTTTATTATTTATTTACATTTAATGCTAAGGAAACGAAAGTTCCGTAACCAGCCTCTACGTCACGTTTCAAACCGCCGCGCAATCTAAATCTACTACAGATAAGAAAAGTTACATCACATGTAAATACCACTGCATGTCTACTCTGATTGATGTTACATTCTTTGATAATATTAATGATAGTTATTATCAGTGTCTAAAAATATTTGAAATCATTATGTGTAATGCATAAAATTCAACTGGTTTAGTTTAATCAAGGATTAAAATATATAATTATACGTATATTTTTGTTTTAGTCTTCAACAGATGAACGTAAATAATATTAATAGAATATACTGATGAACGGGTGAGAAAAAGTACATGAATAATACGTCGACCAGAGAATTTAATATTAGCAACGGAACAAGAAGGTGGTAGAATTCCACACCTGAATCTCATGTACGAATTGCGAGTCGCACGGGAAAAGGGAGCCTTAAGCAGTTCTTTATGAGTTTCCTGAGGAATTGGGAATGTTGACGGATAACAACACGTCCTTACGCGAAGACAGCAAGTTAATAAATGATCAGTAAGCCAACCCTAAGAGCAAAACTTATCTGTGAAGATTTGTGCGAAGAAACACGTGAGCTTAATTTGTTAACCCGTTAGTCTCCTCAAAGGCCCATAAATATTATAATGTTAAAGTGAAATAGCTTAAAAGACACGTTAATAAGTTCAGCAGCATTGTATTATTTTAAACTGAACAAAATTATTTTACTTAATTATGAAGATTATTTATTATCTAATATTATAAAGTAAAAGAGCGGCTTTTAAGAGCTTTTTACCATTTATGTGGACTACTACAAATTATTCTAGACGAACAGAGGATACGCATTACAAAACTTACCTAATATTCTGATGGTAATTGTCAACTAAGTCGGAAAAAACAGCTTCATGAAAGCTTTTACAGTATGCGGCGCTACAAGTTAATGTTGCATGAAAATAATGTACGTCTGAGTTGTTCTTTCTGAAAAGTTCCCAGTAAAAGTAACTAACTCACAGTGATCATTTTTATATTCCAAAATTTGATAAAAAATAATGTAATACATGCTAATCTTTTTAACCGATATTGGATTAATATCTTATTTAAACGTAACGTACCTTAAGTAATAAATTTAGAATATCCTTTTCTTTAATTACAATAGGTTTCTAACCAAATTGAGATACATGAGAGAGAATGCTATTATAAAGAAAAGTATTTAGGATTAAGTAGCACTCGCTGTAGCGGTAAACGGAAACATCGTCAGGAATCCTCAACGCCTAAAACTTTTTCATAAAATTCCCTAAGGCATATGCGGTCTGCCATCATACATTTACATGACACAGTAGGATATGGACGCAAACCTCCACAGTTTAAATGGAGAGCAGTATTTTCAGTCAGTGAAAATGTAAAATATTTATTGTTATCAATTAAGATAAATTCCCACTAATATTATGAATGTGAATGTAAGTTTGTTTGTTACGCTCTCGCACGAAAACTATATACTTAACCGATTATCATGAAACTTTGTACACGTATTCTTGGAGCTATTACAAGTAACGTATCCTACGTACTTATAAAGATTTTACGAAAGATAAAAAAGTCAACAATACAATAGTACAATAACTGTTTTTTAAAACTCGAAATCGCGGGCAAGGCCAGTATTATATATTAAAACAATACACAACAGAAGCAGCAAATTAAGAAAAAACAACATAACACTTAAGCATAACATTTGAAAAATTTTTACTTACTTCAGTAGTAAGAAACCTCTCAAGCGGCCATCTTTCATTTTTATTACCTGCGATATTGCGTCTTCTTGCCTTTTTTGCCTTCTCTTATTATTGTTAATAAATTAAAATCTAAAAATGCTCTACTATGTTATCATTCTTGTATTAAAAACATAGACATATTGTATGTATACATATCAAATACAATCAGTGTTACTATTTTGGCCGTGTATTCCATTTCAAAAAAGAAAGCATGTAGACAGATTTTCGGCCGAAAAATCCTCAAAATAGTGCTCTGATTTACAACGGACACAATGCATAGTTCGTCGCGTGTACAATAGTACTCTGTGAATAATAAACCACTCGGCCACACTTAGCAAACCAGCGTTTCTCGCAGAGGTACACCTTTGGAGAACAAACGCGCATGGTGCAACGTGCACGGGGCTCCTGCATTGACACTGTATCCCTATTCTGCAGTAATTACACAACACAAAAAAAGAAACATTGTATCGTGCAGTTGGCAACAGCGCATAGTTGTCCAGAATTCGGCGATCGTTTCGAAAAGCGTTGTCTCGATTGCGTGTCCACGTACATGAACTAACTTAGAAGCTATTCTATGAACGTATGCGCATTTTTATAACTGAATGATTATAACTATGTTGTTTTAATAGTGGTTTTGTAGGAACGCATACGTATTATGCGGAAATTTTAATATACTTCCCGAATCTGTTCGTGATGAGTAACAATATAATATTTTCGAATATTCATTTAGGTTAAATGTGTTAGAGTATGGTTGTAGTAAAAAACAGATATAAAATACAGAAGTTCTATATCTATTTTACAAACAATACCAATTTTAAATGCTCTGGTCTGCCGATACGTAGGATATGCAAGCAGGTATTAATACTACTAAGTTTTAAACTTAAAGTTTAAGTCCCTGAAATTAATAAAATTCAACGAGAAGATAATCAAATTTAAAATCTGATCAATATAATATTATTATGAACTGCTATTCTGTGCGATGAAAACCCAAATTTGTATTATTACTACTTATAAATACTAAATCTCTGACCACCCTTAATTATTTCCATCTAAAATAAGTATGTTTATATGACGTAGGCAATTTTCATGTAACGATATTTTTTTTAGAATTAGCAATACAAGTAAGTAAGTCAATTGTACGCACATATAAAAGCGCGGCAAGGGAAGTAGTTTTTGATATATTGACGAAGTTCGATAAGAAAAACAGCATATTCGGTATTTCAGCACCATTTACTTTGCATGCGCTAGCCGTTCTGTCACCGATAAACGATCGCGCAAGAAAGTTGAAATCGTACTCTTAGTAGTCTTAGTGGGCCCACGTACGTGACTGGGAATTCGCCTCTATGCTTAAACAATTCTTTCTCTCATTTTCATTGTTTTCATACATGCGGTTGTTTATATGTTAGATCGGAATCTGGAGTTGGTCGTATACGTAGTTATCTACAGATTCTGACATATATAAAGTTCATATAACAAGAAGAAACACAATGTATTGAATATCTAGTATGTACTCCGTTCATTAGCGTGTAGAGTTAGTAGGAACGTAAAAATTTATTACCTTATTTCTATCTAGATATAGATTTAGTAGTTTATAAAAAGCTGAATAGTGAAATCTTCATAAATATAGCTTGGGAATAACAATCAATATTGATGTATAAAAATGTTAAAAACATGTTAATTTTTTCCTTTGTAATTAATTATGAAGCAATGGTGCATTATACATATGTAGGTACATGAAATATTTGCACATATTCGTTTTGTATGTGAATGTTATTTGACTATTATGTAAGACGCAAGATGGTGAGAGGTAAGTTGTCTTCAGAGTGGGATTAGTGGTGGTGTCTGCGCGGTCACGTAGCCGCCGTGTCGAGTGTCACGGCGCAAGTGGCGCGAGTGGCACGATGTGCTCGGCTTATGCTAGTGCACGCGCGCTGCTTCGTCTTTGTCACTCGTGCTGCCTCCTGACACACGGTAAACACTTCGCGCGCTTGTCAATACACTGCTGTATTGTATTCTGTAACATACATTAGCATTAATGACAAATCTTAAGCCAGGAACGTCATTACCTTACGCCTACGCACAGAAATCTTTGTCGCCAATTGATCTCATCTTGTCTACCTCCTAATAATTAGAGCATAGTGCTAGGCAGTAGGTACTATCATATACCATAATAAAATTCCAGTGACATTTTAGACAAAGATCAATACAATACAAGATCTGACATCTCAGTGAAGCGACGCAATTGTGTGCATATGAGTAATTACATAAAGGTTTATCCTAGTAGTAAATAAAAGCTTTTGAACATTACTATATAATCGTAATAAGTATCACGGTTTACATATATATAGGCGTTGCTTGACTCCTATTATCATTTATCGTACCAATACCAAAATCACTACTAGCGAATTCATCTTTCGTATACTGTACGTATACCTACAGTATATGTCCAGCAGTGGTCTGATGTCGACTGATGGTGATGATGATGATGATGATGATGATACTGTACGTAGTTATTTAAATGTAGGGAAAATTGGTGCGATCCATTATAATGGATCGCACCAATTTTCCGGTATATAGCAAATGACCGGTCGCGTTCAAATTGTAGCAAAATGCACCTCGCTATTAGCTCCCGTACATAAACTTAAATTTTCCGTCACCACGTTATTTCAGGGAAATACTTTGTAGCTAAAAGTGAAAATGGTTGAAAGATATGCAGTGCTCATATTTCCTATAATTATACATTCCTTTGGATGAAAACATTTTTCGTATTCATAGAAGCTTACAGACGGACGAGTTTTCCATAAGTTTTTGAGTACACCTAGCAATATCTTTTGTGAAAAACAGAAAAGTTGACGTCCAATCTGCCGTCTACTTTCAAAATGAGAATGTTCCTAGCTAAAGGCGTAAGCAAAAGTTAGCACCTACGGAAAGATGCTTCTGTGCTTTTCAATTTAATGACGAAGCATTGTCCAAAAAATTCGGGGAGCTATGATAGCGGTCGTAAGGATAAAATATGGTACATTTTGTATATTATATTTGTAACATATTCAATTATGAATCATCTCTGCCCGTTCATGTTTATGCCTAACTTAGCAAAGCACAGACGAGGCGAACAATAACAGCTTTCTGTATCAATTACTTTGATTGTAAACTATAATTGCACATAGGACCAATTATTTTTAATTGCAAATTAGCTACGATTATTAAGTAAGGAACGAATTATTGTTACTAGTACATGTTTGATTGAAATGTTATGAAATGTATTTAAATATTTCCAAATTAAAAGAAAGCTTTACGCAATGAACGTAGTAATGTGGACTTCCGAATGCTAGGCATAAGTGCTCATAAAACCTATTACAAACATCAAATACTCGAGCCTCCATGTCGATTGTTGCTTTTATGACTTGTTTCGACTTTTATTTAATCTAATTTAAGTAAGTGATAAGAACTACACGAAACGTAAGTAGTTTAATGTACACAATGTATGATTATGTAATCTACTAATTCTAATAATTTTTCGTTAGTTCAAAGTTTAAAAATTGAATACCACAAAAATCTTTATTCTCAAATGTATTTAGTTTATACGTTTATAAAATAACGGTTGTTAAATGCAACATACCTCTACACGTACTTTAAAAATATCACATTGATAATTGAAAAGCTTCGGTGTCGTGCTCATTCATTTCGAACAATGTATCAATACATTTTTCTAACATTTTCCTTTGAACACGTTATGGCTACGCGTCGGATGTACCGACTTGTTGTTGCGTGATAAAGGAACATTTGCTCATCTGTGTGATCTATAACCAATGCGGTGTAATTAAGATATTGCAGCCAAACATTTAGTTCGAAATTCAAATATCATAACAGTTACGTTTGAATTTGTTCATATAAATTTTGCACTCTGTACTAATTAATTTTCCACTCTAGTGGAATAGTTTCGGCTCGACGCACCCTACCGCACACCCGTCTCGAGTACATAAGCAAACGGCAAGTTAGAAGCACACCACTCTCGAACTATACGACTAGACTTTCTACATAGACGGTAGATGACAACCTATGTGAACTTAAAGCTTTAATTACGTAGACACTAAAAACAATACGATATATTAAGTTACATAATTCTTGTTGATATTAAATATGCACACGCCTATTTTGTTTTTATAACCCAACTTTCCTTTGACTGGCGCTTGGCCTGCGCTAGTTTTCCACGCCATTCCAAACGGTGGAAATAAAGTATTGCTGACAAATGTACCAATATGCTGTATTGGTCAATTTGTCAACTAAACTTGTCTTGACTGATGATAATGATGAGATTGACTCGCGAAGGTACGACTCGCTATAAGTTCCGTATCTTGACCGATCTCAGTGAGAACTTTATTATTAAATGTATAAGAGTTTAAACACGAATAAGTAGATTGCACTCAACATTAAATATGTAAAGTGTATGTTTGCAATTTTTTTTAAAGAAGCTACATGAAAATTAACTGTTATTATCAGGTCAATCTTATCAAGTTACATTGAACTTTTACGAGCGTCCCATAGCACTTTCCACTCTGGAATTAGGCACGTGGTCAACTAGACGCCGTATATGTATATACAAATACACACACACACACACACACACACACACATACACAGTTTACGTTTACAGTTCATAACAAACTGATTAATTATATCATACACCTTCGATCAATCTCGGTTGTGATTAGAGCTGTCCCCGCAGTGTATTAGGTGTAACATATGACCTGTGTAAGACTAACCGTAAGGTAATCTCTATCTGCACAAAAGATAAACTGCTGTCATTAAAATTAGCGATCATGGACGAACGCTGTAGATACTCTAAAAGATCATAATAGCCTATAATTATTCATGGCCAAAGACAGATTTCATTCATATCTACGCAGCTTAATCTATCTACATGTTCCTGTTGGTTCGTTAGGGCGCGATCAGATCACAATTTTGTTGTAAAGATTATGTCCTAAAGAAACCTCCATCCGGTCTTTGGGCTCGACCGTTACACACGGGATGAGGCGACGTAAGATTTGAGATATTCAAATTTTCTGGGTTCTTTGAAACGAGAAAACTAAAAGAACAATTTACTTTAAACCTACTTTAACACAAACTAATACGTTCAATATTAAACATACCTAACATCTTGGTACGACTTCATTTGACATTAAATTAATCAAAACGTTTTGTTATTGAGCCTGTTCGTATTTAATTAAGAAAATTAGGTAATCAGTTAATTTTGATAATATAATAATGGCATATTTAAATGAATCTAATGCAAATTTTAAAAAATATTATTTTTTCTTGACCGTTATTCCAATCCAATCACTTGCTCTGATTATTTTTGGTTTATTTAATTTTATAATTACATTTTTGTACACTTTCTTGACTGATGTATTTAATGTTTATTTCCAGTTCCATTGTGTTCACTTTAAATGTAATAAAAATTGTATCAATATTAAAAGCTTTAAACTGTCCCGAGATTCTTCGGCACAAATCTTAAGATACGTCCGTGGATCGTGACGCCGGGTATACAGAGTCTGCCGGTCGACATTGGTCCTCCGATGTCGGACATGTCGCTCCTATCTGTTTCGATGCATTTGTCGTTTAAACACCAACCTGTAATAAATCAGACGCAATACTGAAAACGAACAAAGGACACATATCACATCAAACTACAAGGCAAAAAGAACTTTAACAGAGCGACATAGAGATAAATTCCCATTAACAACGGCGATGGTTTTAGGGTAAAACGTTCAAGGTAATTTAAGCCTATCTCGAGTCCACTACGGACACTCTTCATTCAATACTTGAAAGAGATTCTTATCGGGCGTCCTTAAATAGATTAGTAGATTAATGATGTCTGTAATAATTAATAATGGATCATGAATTTTATAACAACAATAAAAGCGGTTCGGTCGCCGTCGTAAAACGTGCTTTGCAGTTCGTGTTGTTTGAATCCTTTAGCTTTACGATCCGTCAATACGTTGTATATACTCGCTCTTAATTACCGGTGTTATCGTATACCTACGCTTTATGAGGTTTCATTTTTTACTCTCAAAGTCCATCCCAATGTTGGTACCGTGTTAACTTTATTGAGCCTGATGCGATTAAGAGTACAATAATATTACTCGTGTAATAATTTCGTAATTTTACTGAGTTATATCAGTTTAATTATAATTTTAACGTGTCATTTGAATATTCTAATACAGTTCTGCTCACACGGTGTTATGTTACCAAAGACGTATTGTTTCCGTTGTCCATACAAATGCTAGTTCTTTAACTGGTAATTAGAAAGAATTGCTTTCGTCTATTGTACACATTAATTGGTGCCAGTGCACGTCACGTGGCTGTCTGGCAACACTAATAAATTCGTGCAAGTGATTCGTTAATCAAATTAATATTTGAAAGTACAATCGCGAATATACAAAAATTCAATAACCCGATCAAAATAAATCGATGTTTGCACCCCGCTTATCGTTTTTATCAACTTAATTGAAACCCATACAAGAATCATTGAGATTGATCTAATCAAACGAGTCAGTAAAAAATAACGAAGTACCCGAGCGCATCTCGGTCAACGTACAAGCTTTAAAAAGTTAAGCCCTTTTTCGAAAAGGAGAAAAAAAGGAGCGCCCCTAATTGATGCGTCGTCTTTGTTTAGTTTAATTCTAACATGCTTTTCCCATTAAAGTGGTCAGGAATCGGCCTCGTGTTGGAGATAAGGCCGACTCTTTTACTCCTTACACGTTATAATATTATAAAGTTGGGGCGAACCCTCCGCGCTTTTAACCCTAGTTTAACTCGAGGTACTCGGTCGCCGCACAAATAAGTGAATCACGCTGCGTTCGGCACCGTCGCGTTTTTACATTGTCGCAGTGTCCCCAGAGTGCTCGGGGAGTATTGAGAATCGATATGTTTGCGTTAAGTGCTTAAGTGCTTGCAGGGGATTGCGTTTCATTGATGAATAAGCAATGCAAATTTATAAGCTTGCCCACATCTGTGTGGGTTTGAAGAGAAATAGCTTTGGCTATTAACTCACTATTAAAAAAGGGAACATGTGTAATAAAGTTGCCATTTCGTATCTCAAACATGTAGTGTGCTAATCCGTGAACAGTATTAAAGCATTAAGTAGATGACACCCTTCAGGAGAAACGATTACTTAATACAATCTGAAATAATTGCCACACTCAGTGAAATATGCAGTAAATAAGAAGCTTAGTAGACATTTATTATTTTTGATTTAACAGATTATAATTTATTATCGGGCGTATTACGCAATTTGAGTTTTCAAAAGGTACTTCGTAAGAATGTATGAGTATAGGTAAAATTCGAATAAGGTAAAAATAGGATATAAATAACCACTTAACATTCCCGTCGAAAGTTTTTATAAGGTAACGCATCTCTAACAATATCTCCAAACCCTATTGTTCGACATTAGTTACGGGTAACCGCGTTCTGGTAGGTGCATCATTCGCTTATTTTCCACTACATTTAGTGCAAAGAATGAACATTAGTGACAAAGACTGTATAAGCTCACAGTTCTAGTTATCAAATATTCAACAAAAAAACTATACAATATTTTGAAAACCACTTGTCGGTACTCTAATGATATACTTATGTAGTAAGAAAGATACTGTATTTACAAAAATGTTAGTATTTCACTATTGAAAACAATAAGTAGGTATTATTCGTTATTCCCTTTGCGTACATAAAAATAATGGAAGAGATAAACTCGAAAGTAATAAATGATTTAGGTACTACGGGTACACAGCAAGACCTGTATAGATCATTACGAGTAAACTCCATTTGAACCCTTGTCACTTGTAGTTTGCTCAAAGGACGGCGGCATTGTGACTAAATCGCTTTAGCTACTAAACAAACTAATTTAAACATTAATAGTTCGAGCGCGGTGGAACCGGGCCGGGGCGGGTCGTGAAGACAACTCGGCACCTTTTGTGGGGTTTGTGGATAATCTTCGTTTTACGTGTATTAACATGCGGAGCTGTGTCCGGTCGCACGTTCGATTCCCGGTCCACACTCCACACCCACGTTATCAGCGTCCACGGTCAATGTTCGATAATTTTATTACAGAAGTTTTGTCAAATTACTTGAGCCTTCAAATTAAATTAAACGATACCTGTCTCGTCTTGATATGAGGTATTAATTTATATTGGGTTGAGTTTTATCAGGTTTCGTTGCATTGCCTCTAGAGACGCGATAGAATATGTCAAATACTACGTAAATCGACGATTTCACGATAATATATCTATGAAGCCAAATATTCAATGAACAAATATACAGAATTACCGACAGCGGGCTTTTTAAAGCAGAATATTACGAACAAATACAAAATAAATATAAACTAGTAATTATTTAGCCTAAATGATATGAAGATGTGTGAAGCCTACCAACTGGCATTGGCCAGCGTGGTAGACTATGGATAAATCGTTATGAGAGAAGACCCCGTCCAGCAGTGGATCAACAAAAAGGGTCGAAAAAAGAAAAAAAAGAAAAAGATATGAAGATGTCTATCGTTCACGATAAAAGAGAAAAGGCTAATATGTTTATTCCATTTTAAAACTAATTATATAGATATTTAGATTATATAACACAAAGTATCATAAAGTGTGAAACGCTCATTGTCTCAATACCCCATAATGAATACTTATCGTGCAACCAAGTATTCACTAAATATCGTGATTGGCAACAAACGCGCAGGCGTCGGAAGCGACAAACGATCTTCTCGGCCTCC
>DWDX01002759.1:0-14475 GCA_018245675.1 Agara michaeli
ATTGTATAATAGTTTCCATTTATAAACCACCTAGTGCAGTGTATGATCACTTTGAAGCAGCTTTAGAACAATTATTAGGGCTCCCCGAAACACTCTGGGAGCCTTACAGCACGGGGAAAATTAACTACATGCCTAAATTAACTACATCCAAGGCATTCTGTCTACGGCAAATTTGGTTTTATAACTTAGGTATTCATGTTGTAGATGGAACATCCAAAGAAAAAGCTGTATGTTGTACATGGACTGAAGATATAGCGGATCGTGGAAGTTCCGAAGTCGCAAGTGCTCCCTTGAGGTTTGTGGAGGTAGATCCAAGTTGCCGAGGTAAAGATCATTTAATAATTTGGTCAGAATCATATGCCGGACAGAACAAATATTTTAATTTAATATGTCTTTACCAATACTTGGTCTTAAAAGGATATTTTAAAATCATAGACCGCAAATTTCCCGAAGTGGGACATTCATATTTGGATTCGGACCGAGATTTTGGGAGGATCGAAAAAGTGCTTCGGAAAAATGACACAATCTATGTACCTGAACAATATCGAAGCATTACAAACAAAGCTTCACGGAACAATATAGTTATTGATATACTAATATTATAAAGCTGAAGAGTTTGTTTGTGTGTTTGTTTGTTTGAACGCGCTAATCTCAGGAACTACTGATTCGTATTGAAAAATTATTTTTGTGTTGAATAGACCATTTATCGAGGAAGGCTTTAGACTATATAACATCGCGCCGCAACTATTGAGAGCTAAGAAATAATGGAAAATGTGAAAAAAACCGGGAAAATTATTCATCCTTGAGAGCTTCCGTTGCGTGCGCTGCGAAAAAGGTTCAAGATACCAAAAAATATATGTGGAGCAGTTTGTATCTGTATTATTTGCAATAAAAGTATTCTAGGCAATTAAAATGGTGCCCAAAGTCACTATTCCACGCGGACGAAGTCGCTGGCAAAAGCTAGTTACATTATATTGATCACAACGCAGTGTAATTTATGAATTTATCGCGTATTCGATATGTAGTTGTCAGGTTCAGTTCAAAGAGCGTGTTCCTCGCCGCGAAGATTAATAAGGGACTCGCATAGTCAGATGTGACTCGTATTAGTCAGTTATATCGATAGAGCGCACACATCTTCCGGCGTAACAACGGAACGGATGAATGATGCTAATTATAAACGACCACATTAATCAGCGGCTCCCAAACTGAGCAACGCCCTGAGGCACGAGTGCCTACTAACAATTACTAATTATTACATAATGCAGTCATTATAACAGTTGCCGAAAATTTTCTTAAATAAATAAAATTTCAATCATAACACTTTTAATATAAAATAAATATCATTATTATTACCTATTACTGAAAATGACTGGTTCTTTTTTCAAACATAAAAAAAAAATTACAATCTTGAAAAATGTACATTGACACATTGTAACGAGTAACCACAGATCACGGAGTAATTATGGATCACGCATTTTCTATTAATAATCCAAATGATCGTACAACACACTACAGCGTTACAAAGATAAATGGCCGGCCCACATTCGTCTGTTTTATTGGTGAGCGAACGTATATCTTCCGGCGTACGTACGAGCGAACGAAAGTAATGAACGAATGGCGCCAATCACAATCAATCATCACCCCACATGTATGTAGCTTATTAATTTATTTAACGTATTGCTTACAATGTACCTACTCCGTACGATGTAATTAGGTTGCTTTTATAAATATTATAACATTTTTATGTACATATACATGCAGTCACGCCCGTTTCTTATACATACCGGTAGAGAATATGGATTTCCGCCGGATAGAGTACTAAGAAACTTCTTTCAGGTCTTCTACTTCCGTTAAAGTCATGATGTATATCTTAAAATTTATCGATTAGTTGTTTTCTTGTTTTGCAGTAAAGAGTACGATAAAAAACTAATGAATGAATAAACAAATACAGTTTTATGAATATTATATCATTTCATATGCCCCAGTCGGCCGGGTAAGACCTGGCCCGGTATCGAGCGAGCTGGCAAATGGAATACTGGATTAATTCAAGTATTACTGCGTAGAGTGTAGTAAGTGGTTTGATAACATGCTCTAGCGTTAATAATATACATTTAGCAGCCTGCAACTTGTTATAACTTGTTGCCGAGATTAGATACACTTACCTATGTACGTCTGCTAATATCACGTATTGCTACGATATTTTCAAGTGACCGCTGAGTGTTGGTAAAAAATGGACGTACGATTTGTTTTCCAAATAATAACTACAACCTAAAGAACCAGTCAAATGCATGTTTTGGATAACAATTCACTGCACAACGATCATTTACGAGTACATCTATGGTGTTTACACAGATAATAAATTATAATGCATTATTCGTGATACAAATATGCTATTTAGCAATAGTATAGTATGCTTTTTGTTGCAGTGATGGTGTAACCGCATGGGCGGGGGCGCGGTGCTGGAGGCGGCGGCGCGCGGGGACGCGGCGCGGCTGGCCAGTCTGCTGCAAGCTCAGCCCACGCACCTCGACCTCGCCGACGAGGTACACTAACTCACCCTTCATCATCATCAATATATATCAGTCCACTGCTGGCGATATACTTCCCTTAATACTAGAAAGAAAATCTGAGTAATGGAAAAATTGGTCACTTCAACTTATGCTAGGTCGATATCTACAGAAGTAGTGCACTTATCCGAGCGATGTCCGCGTGGCCTGCGAGCTATCGGAGTCCATTGAGTTGTTCGAAAAGATGACCGTCGCGACACGACAACGTAACCTGTCCCAGTTGTAAGCCGCACGCGACTAAAACGGATTTTTAAAAAACGTTACACGTCGCATCGACGTAGGTTATCTTTTTAAGGTTAAAGAACACCGTCGCGTCCGTGATAAATGTTTTTCATTGCAACTTAATTCGCATCTATTGTCATTACGCTGGGTAATATTTGAGAAATTACTGCCAATCTATGTCTTCATTCATTCGGTCATTCGTTCCTTCGTCTTTGCCAATAAATTCGGATTATGACTGTATTAAGACGTTATAAATATTTTAGAACATATTACAAGGAAGTCACCGAAGGTTATAAATCAAAAATGTTTTTCGAGAATAATTAAGGTTAGGTCCGTCCATCCATTCTCGATGTTATAGCACATTAAATTAAATTTTATCCATAACCCATTAGCCAGAGTTGGGTATCTGATTATGGAGTGCGTTTTTTTGTGTGCCAGCTACATAAACCTTTTCGTTGTATACGACCCCAAAGTAAATTAAATTTGCAGTCTTATTAGTTTTCCAAGCAAGAAATATGATAAGCGCGAACTCGAAAATACCACACTATTTTAATAAACAATTAATGTAATAAGAAAGCAATACGTTTTACATTCCCTCATTTTTCATTCTCTACATTTTATGGTACAACAATTTGCAGTAGCATCCCATACGGTACGTAATATGTATTGGTCCCCCGTCGAGTACAAATTATCTTAAAGAATTATGCCTCTACACTACTGGCAATCGATAAACAAGCCTTACTGCTCAAACATAGGACTCAATTTCAGTTGTTTTCTTTAAAACTGCATATACAGAGATGCCATAAATAAATGGCCACCTTAAGTAAGTTAATGTTGCCAGGTGTCGCCTTTTCTTTGCATTTAATGTGTCTTATTGGAATACAAAAAAAAGGAAATTGACATAAGATGCTTACTGAAGATTATTCCAAAAATGGGACAAAAAACATTATAACGATCTTTTGATGGTAAAAACATTAAAACAATCAGAAGGTCGGTTTATATACCTGTATAATATAAAAGTTAGTTAACTCTCTAAGGGTTGATGTATTTTGTATACAGTTTTTAAGTCATTTCTACGGTTGATTTATCTCCGTTACCTGACGCTCCGTTACCTGACGGCAAGCATATTATTATAGGCATGTCTGTAATAACATACTCACAATGATATAACAATCTACTATGTCATTAGTTTTTTAAACATTGGAAATATTTCCAATGGATTAAAAACACTTGTGCATGCCCGCCATTTTCGTGTTACGAAACCATTCAGTGGTTCACTGGCGTGGTGTTTATAATAAATCGATAAATAATTAAAACATATCGATATTTCGCCGTCCATTATCGATAAATCAAGGTTGTGGCTGCGGGGCGCGGGCGGGGGGTACGTGCATAAATTACTCAGCTCCGTCTATCCGTGTAAATAAATTGCTTACAGGACGTTTTGCGTTATCTGGAAATATATATTCCTATTGCGTGAATGATATCGCTATATAAAATGTTAATTTTGTTACATTACTTTTTAAGACTTTATGTAAAAATAAGCAGTAATAAAAATTGTACAGTAACGGGTATAAAGCATGAAAGAAATGTAATTAATATTAAATGCTTCAAAATTGTTGTGCGATTAACTTCATTTATTTTAAAAACGTGCCAATTTATTTGCCATAGACCTGAAAGAAAAAAAAGTTATACGGCATACATAACAAATAGCCGCTCGGCCAGGTAGCAAATTACTGTCCTAAAGAAGATATTAAAGTTGCCGCCAGTAAATAAAACACATGGGAACTCTCGGTATTCAAGGCGAATAAAAAGTAAACAAGGTTAATTGTTACTTGTAATTTACTACCACGTCCCACGGTGACTGCAATTGATCAAAACTATTATTTGTTTGAAGCAAGCGATTCTCCGATCATTACAAGCTGCCTGGATAGACGTTAATTCATCTGAGAAAAAAAATTGTTGCTTGAATACTTGGAAAATAATAATATCAACTACTAACAAAATTATCGATAAATAAGTAACTTTCAGTAAATTATACATAAACATTATTCAGTACAGAGATGTTATGTCAGTTGATTATAGCGCACCTAACTCTAAAAATATTTTTTTACATCTCGGCGGCGCATTCAGCTCTCTTCATAAAGCAGTAAATCGGAAATTTTTAATGGTGGACAAAGTTGAACTGAACTACATTTCGTCCGCTACTAACGAGCTTTCTAAATTATGAGTCCGGACTGGACGACCTTTTTACGCAACGTTCATTAAAACGAGAATATTCAGATTATTATTTAAAATGAATAAGTAATAAGCCAACGAAATAATCAATCATTTCTGAACAAGCTTCGGGAACGTACGTTCGCTCGGTCACTCAGTGCGCTGTCAACAAATCAAGATGGCTACCGAATGGATGGACGTCATTAATTCATAAATTATATTCGACTAGGATGGAAGCGGTTCAATCGGCTAATAAAGATTTATTCCGTTTACCATATTAGTCCTTGACAGTGCATCTTCATTTTAATGAAAAAAAAACAACAAGAAGAGAATATAATTAACTAATGGAAATCTGACGCTTACAATTGCAATATTTTTATAACGACTCGTAGAAAAATCCGAGAATTTGTTATTGAATGACCACTGCACTTAATATCAATCGCGAATATGCTGAGCACTGTCTGAAAACACTCACAGAGTCGGTGTTACAGGCATGCCGATTCATTTACGATCATAATATGTATATAGGTCCTAAATGTGTCCTATTTCTTAATCGTTCACATGGATATATAAGATTTTTTTTTAATATTGAGCATCCAACAGATCACTAGAGTCCGAGCGAGCGTTCGTTAGCGTCGTCTCGATATCACGTTATAATTTATGACACCGGCATTAGATATAAATGTTGTCAGCTGTTCATTGATAGAATCTCGTGTCGGCCATTACGTCTGTGTTACGATGCTTACGTCGCCGCTAAATGATACCCACTTTGTCATTTTCTTTACACACACCTCTCAAAAGTTTCTGAATAAAAAATGTAGACGCTGGCAGGTTATATAAAAATTTAACACATGTCACAATTTGAAGATCCATTTTATTGTGCCTCTTATATACACATTCTTGTGGCAATTTTTACAAATTATGTCGTTACTCAAATTGACATAATTCATCGGTTTATCAACATTATTCCACCCACAGTCCGAATTGAGATTCAAACATTCTGTAACATCTCAACTCTTAAATTACTGTTGTTTTGAAAAGTGCAATAATTTTTCTTTTTTTTAATTCTCATTTGTAAAGTGAATTGGTTATTATTCAATTTAAGTCTGAAACAATAGAAGAACATATTATTTGTCTCTTTGGGCAATATCAATTCAACTTCATTCTTCTATAAGTCTTTTCTTGTAGTTTCCATGAATGTATCCAGCTTCCACGCGGGAGCGTTATCGCTGACTTTGAGAAGCACTGAATTAATCTGTCATAACACGATCTGTTTAGTTTAAGAGTCACTTGCGTCGCAGTAATGGTGAGCATTCCGGTAATCTCGTGTTCATAAAAACAAATTGACTCCGACCGTCGCTCGGCTCGCGGCCTCACTAACTGCGTAAAATTCAATATTGGAAGCGGGCACCGTGTAATAAGCATTGTTTTTTTTTTATTTTGTTTTCACTATTTGTTACGGACTTTGTCTGTTGTTAATACAGGAGTTGATTTAAACGAGATCTTTAAAAATAAACACAACTTCGGCCTTATCTTATTCCAGTGCTTCTCAAACTATAAGTAAAAACACCCACACTAAACTTCCAAGGGAATTACGTATGTCTAAAAACCAAAATTTCTACATATTATGTTCTTCGTTTAATATAACTTTGTCATCTGTAGGTATAAATTTTAGGTTTTTGAATTTCAACAGTCGCAAGCGAGCGCTGTGGATATTAAAGACACCGCCATAGTGTAAAGATTATCTCAAACTTCTTAATACCAACTGACGAACCCCTAACGGTTCGCGTACCGCACTTTGAGAAACTCTGTCTTACTATAACGAGGTATATGTAGCAAATACTCAAAACTATACCGACACATATCGCAAACGACATCTCATGATAGACAGAGATGGGAGACCGTTATTGGAATTTTCCACGATATTCACAAACTTCTGGAGAACTTTCTAGATTCTTCTGGATTTTACATATCAATATCTCCAACCTGCAATAACTTTAAGCGAATAGTACGGAACTACAGAAAAATTAACGGATTGATTGCTAGTATAAAAAGTACTAGTAGAGGACTGGTTTAGTATTTTTTGACAGTCGTATTCTGCATAAGTATTTTATTTGGTATACTTATAAGTATACAATATCAGTGAGTAATTATTTTTTGTGTTCTTACAATTACATCCTAGCAAGCGCGTGCTCAGTAATCACGTTGAATATATTAAGAATATTTGATAGGTACAGTCAGTGTATTGAGTTTATCATCGAATTCCATTCGGCCTTAATTAACATACAGACGACATCGAGGCGCGGTGTTTACGTTGAAAGAGAACTTTAGACAATTAATTATTTCATATCGGTTACTTTATCTGCTGTCATCTAGGCGCAACCGAGACTCAGATATCGGGGAGTATCGGGGCATCATTAAAAAAACTAGCTCGGTCACAACCTCACAGTGGACCGGTTCGAAAAGTTCTCGGTGAGCTTTTTTCTCGGTTCCCCGCCCGCCCCCCGCCGCCGATACGATCGCAGCCTCAGCAGTATGAGTATTCCAAAGAGATTCAAGACGAAAACAGATAATAAAGTCTGCCGACAGCTCGCCGCTGCGCGCTGAAATTAAAACGAATGGTATATTTTATTTTATGACGCTATTTCATGTCACGTGTATATTAAAACCCAATAAGTTTGTGGTTTATTATACAGACTCAATAAACAGCATTAGAATGGTTGAATTACTTATGTACCCATACAGATAAAAAATGTAAACTGTCAAATAGCTGCCAAAAATCGAACGCTGAATTTCTTTTGTAATCCGTAAGTATTAACAATATTTAAACCCCTTTAAAGACTATTAAAATATACTTTATAGTTTTTATTATTATTTGAAAACGTATATTGACAAATTAAAACAGATAATGTATGGTGTTGACAGATTATAATTTTATATAGAATATTGAAACAATAGATTCTTTATTTTATTACCATAAAATATGTATGTTTCAGTTGAAAAATATATAAATCTCCTGTCAGCTATTCGTTTCAACGATTTAATGTAAGCAATAGTTCTACAGTTTTATGAAGGCTGTGCTTGGAGCCAATTTATGATGGGTGGTCCTTAATGCTGATAAATTAAGTGTATTTCTTTAACAGTCTACTAATTAATCATGTAACGTATAAACACGTTTTTACTACGTGTATGTGTGTGTTTGTGTAATTTACTATCTATGGTAATAACTTTTAGTGTGCAAAAGTACGAATCAAGCAAAGTGGTGCGGTATACGATGTCCGTTTCGTGCTAAAATTGCGTTTAAGTTGCTTTTCTTGATATTGGTTTTATCTTCAGCTTCTCATTTACTTACACACTTAGAACTACTAAGAGTTCAAGCGTATCCACTGATCGTCGATTAATAACCAAATTACATTTTAATTTTAATTGAAAGCATTATGAAAGAATTTGGTCGACCTTACTACAAAGCGTTTTTATTTATACACACCATATTTTTTACATATTTTAATGTACATTGAACGGACCGATTCTGTAACCAATGCGCCAAGAGGACAGTCCTACGAATACATATTTATAATCTTATGCTGCTTACATTCGGGAGATGTTCCTACACGAGCGAAAAAAACAGAATTCCAAAGGAAATATAGAAATAATTGATTAAACCTGTATCTGAAGCGGAGAAGAAGATCTCAGCAGCGCGTGCTATTCACACGTCCATCTGAATGAACTTAATTTAGTTTCGATCGCAACTCCAGTAGCGCGGCTGACCACCTGCCCAGTGGTCAGTGAACCGGACCGCTGAACCGAGGGCCCTCCGTTCGATTCCTACTTAGTACTAATATTTCTGTGATGAGCACTATTATATGTTCCGTGTCTGGATTTAAAATTATCTATTAAGTATTTATAGCTAGCCTCTGCCTAATTTGAGATAAAATGTCTGTGTATTCGTTTATTCAAAATGTGATTAGGATTACTAAAAAAACCGCTTCATAAAGCACATGTCATTCGTCAGTGAGATAGAAGTTAGGTATAAAAAGCAGTCATTAGTGCGACTCGACTCTTAGAAAGTCTTAGTTCAGAATTTCGACTCCAAGCATCAGGAGGGAAGCTGAAATATGAAATCATTAGGCTAACGCTCCTTTCCGAGAGTATAAATAAAGCTAAGCGTAAACAACAGTTAATATTCAATTCACAATACAAACCACCTGAAATGCCGCATTATTATCCACCATTACGGGAAATTGCCGCTAATAGAGGCAATTTCATCGATGCACGTAAAAACTAAACCAGCCAACCGTATTATGAAGAATTTAAAACGATTTTAGTGACCTCTCGTCTGTCCTATAATGGGTACCTGGTAGCGACTAGTCGGTTATGAACATACATTAGAGACTCAAAATAAACTCGTAATAAGATGTGTAAATGGGTAAAATACAAGTAATACAAGTGCCATTAAGTATAAGTCAATAAACAGTAATTTGACTAATATATATTAAATTTCGATTAAAAACGAAACAACTAATTTTTTTTAATTCTTCGTTTAGGTTGGTCGTGTACAGAGCCAATTAAGTTTTTTACATAGTTTTTCTGTGAATAATAAGCTCTACAGTAGATATACAACATAATGAAAATCACTAAAAATCATAAAATACCATGGTGCATATAGGTGGTTTGTTTTTATATACTCAGCTCCTTGCCATGTTAAATCGAGTATTCCAACTAAACTAAATTTACTTTAAGTTGTCTGACATTTTATATGGTGTATGGCTGTTTATCAATTTTTTTTTGTTTATGCAAATATTTTATTAAAGGAAAAATAAATCGAGAGACAATTTACAGTCAACCAAAATTATGTAGAAAAAAAAATTGTATGGAATTTGAATTTCGAACATTTCAAAGGTCAATCGCCGTAAGACAGAGAAAGTCTGCTTGTCAATACTTGCTCGAGTGAAACTATATTTCGCTTAGTTTTCGCTTACATGTGAAATTTTCTACAAATACTCGTTTATGGTGTAATTGTTGACATTTTTTACTCAGTACAATAACTGTAAAGTGTAATTTTAAATATTAGTTAAATTCATCTGTTCTCATAATCTCATAAAACCCCACGCAATTCGTAGACTAGTATCTTCAGAATGTTCTAACTTTCCATATAATCAAAGCTCACCATCTTATAAATTAAAGCCCAACTGAGCAATATAACTGCATAGCATGACAAGCCGATTAATTTATATGGTCCCTAATATCTACCTGCCTTAATGTTTGAGTTTGCTTTATCGTCAATGAATTTAGGCAAGTATCCACAAAGTATACCTACAACTATTCTTTAAGTTATTCTGAGATTCTTATATTATCTAAAAAAATATAATGTTTGCTTTTTAAAACAGTGTACTCTGACTGATTACGTAAAAAAATGCGCATTCAGGACTTTTACGAATCATATTATTTTTTTCGTCGATTAATTTGCTATCGCTACAGAAAAATGACTGGACATCTCGGTTCTACCATTTTATATATTGAATGCCACATCTTTCGTTAGTAAGTGTTTGATTCGAATTTCAAACCTGTACCATAGACAATAACGATCATTTTTATGGTCATGTGGTAAAACTTAAAAGTACCTATAAACGTTGCGAGCTTTCTCGTCAGACAAATCGATTTTTACGATTTCACACTTAGCTGTTGTGGTGGATAATTTGTTTGCATTCATATTAAAACTCAATTTACACTTCGTGTTTTTAGTGTCTTTAATTGTTCTATTGTCGTACTTTGATAAATTAGTGAAATTTCTTAATATTCCGTTAAAAATTCAATATTAAGTATTCAATTGTAATACAGCTAACGAGTTTGTTTTTTGTTTCAACACGCTAATATCACAAAGGTGAAGTAGGGGATGTCAGTTTGTGTGGAACTGCGTTATTTTTGTTGTCAGAAAACTAAACAGGCTCATAGTTGGAAATTGAACTTGACCAGATAACTCACGAAAAGTAGCGAATAAAACCGCGGAGCGTAACTAGTGATGTATCTACTAAAATTACTAAAGGATTAAAGCCCCCACGATCTGCCACGCTAGCCACATGCCATTGTTAGACTATTACTGTGTAGTATATAACGAACGCAGCTGATTAATAAGCCGAATGTTTTTAATCAACGTTTATCTAAACGCCTCGCAGTCGTAAGACATTTTATGTATGCTACAAATTAGCCATTAACAATCTTTATACTGTAACCGACTTGGACTTGCTTCCCCGCTACTGACTAACGAGAAGATGTAAAGAGAATATTAAATTTATAAGCTCGTAAACGATTGCGTTTATTACAAGGATAAAGCCTTCACAACATGGTTTTATTTTGTTTTCTCATTGCCCTGAAAGATATCTTTATTTACAAACGCGGCACGACGCTAGTGGCGCTAGTGTCTATATGTCTCCAAAATGTCAAGTGTCACCGAACGCTCTGTGGGGTTTTTGCGCGGGTTTTTCGTTACGATTATTGTAAATACTTTGCAATAGCAGATTTATTATGGCATATGTAGCAGACGGGTTAATGTTGCTTCATTGGAGTTTTGTCTTTTGTAAATCTATGTCCTCCTTTTTTATGAACAAAACGGGATAGCTCAAAATTGCGACATACTCGATATTTAATTTGATTGCAGTTTTACGGCATTCTGTAAATTAAACCATAATCACCAACCCTTGTTACTTCAGGACCTCCGATAACGTCATTTAGTAACCTAGTAACCTTATTGTTCGTGATTTCTGCACCGGAAGTTGTGAAATCGATTTCTTGCCAAAAAAATAATTATATGATTAGCACTGTATATGGCAACAATTTTTTCTATTATACTTTCATATTCCAATGTTTGTCCAGAAGGTTTTTCTTAGTTCTAAGATCAAGTTTTCTTTCTATAATAACAGTAGTAACAGTTGAGACAATTGACTCTGTATAATTTGCCAAAGGCATTACTTTTATTATTATTGTAGTTTACAGAAAACAATCGCGAATAGATTGTTAGCTCGAGGTGGAACAAATCAAGAGGGAATAACATTAATAGTTATTATTACGACTCAGTTTGTCGGTTTCTTACACAAGTTATACTCACATCTACTCACAATGTTATCTCTCCTTTTAATTTAAGCTGATTTTATGTATTACAATAAATTAATTTAACTGACTCGCTTATGTAAATTGAGCGCGTCCATTGAATATTTAGTGGGTAATTATGTAATATTGGGACCATAAAATACGTATAGAATATGCTCATAAGCTTTGTGTAGTAGGCCTTATACGTTGACCCACGTTTTGAGTAAAGTTATTTTCTTCAATGTCAACAACAACAACAAATGTCAACAAGTATTCCCTGTTTAATTATATTACTTCTTGATTTTTATCTGCATACAAATTAAGTAATACGATCTGTGCTGCAATATATTGCATCGCGAAAATCAGCACCGTGACCAAGGCGTGACACCATGCTGCCCAACATTATGATACAAAATTTTGTAATTTGCACAAGAACGGACCTATTTAATTCTTCTTTAACAGTTAATATGTAATCATGTGTAACTATTTAGTTTCACGTATGACCTTAAATCACGAGTAAAATATAGTTTTAATTGAATTATTTTATCCATCTAGTTTTGTAAGTCATAAGATTTAGAATTACTGTTTCCTTCCTTTCTTTTGTTCATTCTTCTGTCACTCGTGTGATTAAACAATTGACGTACAAAAATGCAGCGGGTACTTTCAAAAGAGTATTAATTTCAAATATATATCCGTCTCGCTCTGCGGTGATTATTCCGGATCTTTTCCGCCATTTAACAGAGTCACGCTTCGATCGTCGATGTAATTTGATCGTATCGTTTATTATTCGAAATTTGCTTATAAAATTCCCTTCGGAAAGCGTAAAATTTCATTATTGAAGGTATTAAGTCGTTAGTACATCTCGGCCTGTCATATTTATTGAATACTCGAGTAACGACACATTTATGTAACAGATATTACTTATTTACTTAGGAATTTATTTACGTGTAAACGCATAATGATTTATTTAGCATTCGTGTAACAGAAACAGAATGTACACTTGTGAAACAGTACAAGAACATTGTGTCGTTTATATTCGTCTAACAGTAACAGTACATTACTTCTTTTATACATGTTTAACAGTCGTGTGATTACTTACTTACATATTAACATTACTTACACTACTACTACCTTAGTAACTGTACTTATTTAATACTTGCGTAAGAGTAAAAATTGTGTAGTTTATTTTTAATATAGAAAACGTTAAAGCGACTATAACATTACAGGTGTTTTTTCCGAAAAATGTAATTGCGTCTTAAACCCGTATAATCCGGTATTCTTCAAAAGCAACATAATTGCGTCGCAATTAAGTTTTATCATTCAGAATATAAGAAAAAATATCTTAAGAAAAATCCTACCTATCAAATAATTTTGTATAAATTCTTCTCTATATAAACGAGACTTATTTAGGTAAGTATTTGCACTGGTGATATGCGGAAAATTCGTTACGAACCATTTGATAGACTTGAAACACTATTTTATTCGAACATAAAGTCTAGAATAGCTTAAACTTGCGTAACCCATTATTCTTTGTAAGACAAGAGGGAAATTTCTATAGAATATTACGTATGTAGAATGATTGAGGGGACGTTGAAACATTACATAGCGGGATCTGATGGCTCGCCGGTATGCAAACCATCATTATATCTACCGATGTATTGTCACCAACAGTAACTGCAGTCGAGGCAAAATGTTAGAAAAACTAAATGGAAATTCTTCCGAGATATTTATGTACGTGAGCGTAAATTATCAGCTTTATCTTGATAGCTGCTTCTTTTTGTTTTTAAATGTCAAGGCTAACGCGTTTTGACTGATGATTTTTTCTACTGAAATGTTTTATTTTACCACTTGTTGCTTATGCTGATTCACCTTGGTCTAAGTAGGCTGCAATATCCTTTAAACGGCATCCACTTTTGACTTCAGCCATCCTCAAAAAAAAAAAAAATAGAAAATATCTGTAGTAATTAGTCTTAAAATACTCGATGTAAAGCACTAATTAAATATTACGTTTCTTTACCTCGTCCGTTAAGTACAAGCGGCCGTAGCGATGTAAAGAATGAAGTTATCGCCGAACTGAGATATGTTCTGTACTGCTTTGACCGATTTACAATCCAATTATGTCGGTCACAAATCCCGTCGAACGAAGCCCCCCAGTTATACTGCGCGCTACTGAAGTTATTTCCCGCGTATAGGTGCATACGTAAAAAATTGAACTTTTTTTGAATTTAGAAATACGCTTGCGTTTGATTACAAGTTCACCTGATGGTAAGTGAGGTGTGGTTCAGGATGTAGAACACTTGCCTACATTATGCTCACCGTGGGGCAGTTGTCCTCATGAGTCCAGCACGGGTAAAGAGGAAAGCCTCGAGGCCCGTATTCCCCACGCGCG